>JAOTAY010021131.1:0-11192 GCA_025629805.1 Erythroxylum baracoense | reverse complement strand
TTTTCCTTAATTAGAAAACTATTTTCTAAAATTAAAAGAAACTACTTTCAAAATTAAATAAAACACTTTTAAATTTAATTGAGAAAGTCATGATATATTATTTATTTAAAGATTGATTTCTTAATTAATTAGAAAATATTTCTTTAATAAATTAGAAAATTATTTTCAAAAAATTAAAGAAAGCACAACTTTCTTAATTAATAAATGAAAACACTTTTCAGAATTTAATCAAGAAAAATACTTTTCTAAAAATAAAAAAACTTATTATTCATAAATAAAGAAGCATTTTCTAAATAAATTAAATAATAATTCTCTAAACAAATAAAATCATAAATTTAATTTATCTCAATTAAATTGAAATAAATAAATTTAATTAAGAAACATTTTCTTAATTACCTAAGAAAACAATTCTTAATTTTAAGGAGTCTAATTAATTAATTTTAATCTAATTGAAACTAATTAATCCTTATTTGAGAAACTATTTTTCTAATTAATTAATTTCAATCTAATTGAAAATAATTATTTCTAATTTTAGAAACTATTTTTATAAAATTAATTTGGAATCAATATATAATAATTAATCTTAATCATATTAAGAAAAATAATTTTCTTAATTTTGGAATTGAATGGATAATTTAATTTAATTTAATAATTCAACCCCATGAAAAATTAAACTAAATTTAACCCTTGAAAACAATTTTCAAAAAAAAATATAAACACTTTTTCAAATTTTATTAGGAGTATAAATTAATTTAATCTCTATTAAATTAATAAAATTGAAGATTAAAGTAAAACTTTTAAAAACATATTGGCAGGGTGTCTGGCGGGTGCATGAACGCTTGGTCAAAAAAGGTTGACTGACACGTGTAGTACACGCGCCAATGATCATCTTGTTATAGACGCTTCTGGAGAACGTGGGCACATGTTCCACACGCACCCATTGTCATCTCCATAAGCATTCGACGCCTTCTTCAACTCCCACCCACGATGTCTACAACTATTCACAACCTCCCTCGTGCGTTAAACCGCAACCCATGTAGCTCACCACCAAACCACATCACTCCCTCGGACTGTCCAGGTGACGCCATGTGTTGCACTTGATGGGCGATTAAGGCCCATTGACTTCTCCAGTGGCAACGATCACCCTCAGTCGCTCACCGTCGCCTTTTTAACTGCATCTCCACTAGTGGCGACGCCATGTGTCCCCTTTGATGGCCGATTAATGCCCATCGATTTTTTCAGTGGATGGCATCTCCAATCGATGGGCAATTCACGCCCATCGACTTCTCCCACACTTGTTCAGCAAAAACAATTCACAACCCAGAATTGCAATAAACTTAAGAATCATTATATATTAACCATTTATCATGCAATTATATTATTGATTATTGAACTATGGAAATTTCTATCTTCTGTTAATATATTTCTCAAGACTATTAATAACTAATGCATCAGTTAATTAACGAAAATCTTTCTAGTTAAAATCCTTAGGATTGAATTATCAATTAGTGAATTTCATTATTAGGTTTGACCCTAATCTAGAGGATTTATGTTGACCTATCACTAAGTTCGTATGCAACTCCTTCTAATTATGGTAAATCTATTCATATAAAAGGATTTTTTTTCAATCTCAATCATATAAAATTAAATCATACACTAATATTCTGGATGTATTACAACAAAAATAAAAACACATACGTGAATTGCAATAAATCAATCAATATAATTCCATTAGGTAAAAGATCAAAATATGTTGTTATCATAAACTGGGGTTCATCACACATAGACACTAAATAAGTTTAGTTATAAAAAACAAAATCAATAACAAACATAAAGAAAAACTAATAGAAAACAAAGAAATCATAATTCGAAATCTCACTTTTCTCTATTAAAAATTGGTTCTTCTTATTTTGCCTCTATTCATGCCCTTTCATAGTAAAAATTAGCTTCTGTGATATAAAACATAAATTCTCAATTTCACACGAGCATAGAGACTTACCCGGGCAATATACATGGGTGTGTATATCAATATACACATATGTGTAACTATACATAACTAGAACTAAAATTCTTCAAACTTCACACGTTATAGAGACTTACACAGTCACTATACACGATCATGCAAGTCCTTAGTTGCTTCAAATCTTCATTTTATTCCATGATTTCATTAGAATTTTTCTCCTTTTGGTTGATGAAGGCAATTATAACCTACAAATACACATAAAATAAATTAAGTACCAAATATACAATAAAACTATGAATTAACAAGCATGACATGTTAAATATGGGTGTATAATTATATTCAAATAAGCATCTATGAGCTTTGACTGCCTTTTGGCAATTTCAATGATATTTATTTATTTATATTTCAAAAAAATATGTTTATCCTCATCAGGGACGCTACACCATTAGTAATCATTAATCCATACTTTTACTTGAGCATTTAAAAGGAACTTATTTCTCATATTATAAAATAATTTTTACTAACAAATAGGGCCAATATTACTACAATTGTTATAGAATAAGGAAAACATTTCCCTATTCTCTATCAAAAATCTTATGTTCCCTAAAAAATGTTGTAATTTTCATAAGCCGAGATAGACCCTAAAAGAAAAAGGGCTTGATATCTACTTCCCACACACTTTTTCCCCTTAAAAAGAAGCAATTAATCTGTTTCACCTATTGTTCTCCATAAGCCTTTATAATCTCTTACTCGTCAACACCTTATTGTTTAAGTTGATAAGAGTAATGCCCACACTTCCTTCAATTATAGGTTTGCATAATTCTCTGCACTTCACCTTGGTCACCTCCCCTTTATCCTTTACCACTTCACAAGAAGTTCTTTATTAATTTCTCTAATGATTTGATCAATTCTTTAACAAGGAATGTATTAAAGACCTAAAATATAAGAAGAGAGTTAATAATAGATTTTATCAGGTATAATCTCCCAGTTTAAGATAAGTCCTTGTTATAATAGCTCCCTAGTCTTTTTTGCACCTTCTTTAAAAAGAATAAGCATTCCCTGAATTAAAGCTTCTTGGTTGAAAGAGGAAGTCCAAGATAGGTGAAGAGGGTTCTTAACTTATAACCTTGTTAGATTAGGAAGCCTATCAATCAAGTGAGAAGCACTGTTCAAAATCACCATAACTTTTATTGTAGTTTATACTTAGGCTTGGGAATTCTCTAACATTATGTAGGGAATTAATTCAAATTATCATAGACTTATCATTAGCCTTGGAGAAAAAGAACATAAAATCCGCAAATTTTAAGCTAAAAAGGCTAAGATTCTTACACTTATTATGGTACTTAAAGCCTGGATCAGTAGCTATATTATGTTTAATTAGCCTGATTAATGCCTTCATACATAGGATAAAGATGTAATGAGATGTAAGGTCCCCTTACCTCAAGCGCCTTTAATATCTTTGAAGAAGTATGAGGGCTCCCTATTAATCAAAACACTAAATGAAGTAATGATTATACAAAGATTTAACATTTTGAATTTTTTTAACTAAACACCTTAATCAGTTGAAGAATGAAATTCTAGCTTATTGTATCATAGGCTTTGCGGAAAATCTACTTTCAATACACAACTTTTAGAAGACTTTTTCTTTATGTAGCCTTTAAAAAATTCTTAAGAAATCAATTATCCCTAATATTTCTCCCCTCCATGAAAGCTCTTTAGGTGTCATTGATACTAATTTCAACACTTTCCTTAACCATACAACTAAGAGCTTAGATATGATCCTGTACAAAAAATTATAACAAGATATAAGTTTGTAATCACCATGTGTTTTTGCATTAGTAATGTTAAGAGTTGAGAAAATGAAAGTCTTGTTGATTTCCTTTAAGAATATCCCTTTTTAAATAATTTGAGGGTTCCTACTATAACTATCGCTCTAATTCTTAGCCAAGATTTATGATAAAAATAACCATCAAGACCATTTAGGCTAGGGGCTTTAAATGCCCCTAACTCAAAAATAGCTCTCTCTCTTAATATCTTTAGGAATAAAAAGACTGCTAAAAAATCTATATCATCTTGCATAAATTGATTACTGATGAAAGAGTTAAGTACTTGAAGTAAGGAACTACTATTATTACTAGTCACGCCTAAAGAAATTTTGAAGTATTGTAAGTTTCCTTCTTGATATCCTATTGTTTAGTAATCACCATACCATCTTGTTTAATTGAGGAGTAGATCATTTTGTAATTTTTCGTAACCATAATATAGTTATGAAAGAATTTATAATTTCTTTTCGCTTCTTTTATCCATTGAACTATAACATTTGTTAAAGAAGTTAGCTATAAATCCTTACTACTTTGGGATATTCATTTCTATTTATTATTCCTCATAAATTTTGTGTTTCCATCTTATTGGTAAAGGGTATTATGGATGGAGGTTAACTTCACCTTAGAATTATAAACTAATTTTCAGTGTTTTTCAATCTCTTATAATTAAGCTTTTTGAGTTCCGATTTCATGAATTTCAATTTCTCAAAACAAATTAAATCTTTATGCCCTTTAAACTCTTTGATATTCCACTCAATATATCTTCATCAAATCCTTCTTTTTATACTAAGAAATTATTGGATCTAAACAGGCTCTTCCTCTTACATCTATCAAATAAGTTTTGGATTAAAATTAGACAATGGATTAAGCACAAGGATTTCCAAACACATCCTTACTCTATGGAAAATTCACCATCCATTATTCATTTATGAGGGCCCTATCCAGTTTCTTATGTATGTGCCATTAAGAGTTTTGTTTATTGGTCGAAGAAAAAAACATCTTCAAACTTTAGGTCAATTACTTCTATTTTCTCTGTGCATTCTTTGAATTCTTTTTTTTAATTCTTCAAGTTAACATTCCCTTTAGCCTCAAATCTATATAATATGTTTTTGATTTCCCCAAGTAAGATCTAAAGTCTATAGATTGTTGAATGAATCAAGGATAGGTTGTTCCAAAGGCTTCTCCTATAGAAAGAAAGATTTGATTCGTATATAAAAGTAACAAAAACTATCATATTGTCCTACAAAAACTAGACAGATAAGTAAATCATCTACTCACTAGAAATAACCACAGTCACCTTGACTCTCCTTAAATCATAGGCCAAGATTATTTTAACATAATGGTTATATTGGTGGTTTGACAAAAAGGACCAACCCTTTTCCAAAATCTTTATTCTTAAGAAATTATTATGATTAAGTTTGGTTTCCAATAGATCTAATAGGACTGATTTGACTTCTTTAACCAAATCACTAAAAGCTAGTTATTTTTTAGGGAAGTTAATACCTTAATGTTCAAAAAGAAAATTGAAATAATTAGTAGGTAGTAGATTTAGATCCCTTGGATACGTTTTTCCTCCACGATCTCCTTTTGCTTACACTTTTAAATTCCCTTCTTGTTATAGAGCCACCTCTTCTAGCATAGTTTCCTTTAGTTTCCTATAGTCACACCAGCTTATATTTTCTTCTTCAACTAATCCAAAGTAAACTACAACTTAATTGTGGACTTAGCTACTTTTTCTCCAATAGGTTCTTACCCCTATTATTAGTATTTTTTTCTATTGGGACCAGCTTCAACGTACAATCATTTTTTGTTACATCCAAAAACATTCTTAATTGGGATGTTCTTCATTATATTTCCAACTAAATTTACCACAATATTTCCATTTGGTTGCATCATATTTTGTTGGGCTTCAATCCCCATCAATTCATTGTAGTCCCCTCTCGAAAAGGCTCTCCTTATAGCTCTCACATCTTACCTTGCTACTTCAAAGTCAGTTTCCATTGATAGGTGACCATTATGGAATCCTTATAAAGTGTATCATTCTTACCCAAACTCATTAGGGGAATAACATGAGTTAATTCCTTCTCCATTTCCATATTTACAAATAAATGAACATATCCAATTCTTCTTTTTCTTTTTTTTCTTACAATTGTTTCATCCATACATATTGGTTTTCCAATATAACTAGCTAGCATACTTAGGCCTTTAGTCAACTAATACTCCAAAGGTACATTATGCTTATTTATCCATATAGGAACATTTTCAAGTTTCATTTTATCCATGTTATGCAGAAGAATATTGGAAGGTTGGCAATATGGCAAGCCCATCTTCAACTATTCGCTTAGCTTCCAGTTATGTAGAATCTACATAAAATATTGCTCTCCTCTTAGACCAAAACTTCAATCAAACATCTACCATTCCATTTTTTGAAGGCCCAAGTGTTTATAAATGGAAAAAGAGAACATTTTTTATTAAAAAATCAACCATAGTTGTATTCCAGCTTTTAGCTCCAGCCTTTAAAACTCTTTATGGCATACGATGGTTCCATCTCCCTCTTAGATAAAAGGGTAACATTTTAATGAAACATTTTAGGCATTCCTTACTGCTTGTTTTTAAGTCATCCAGGGTCTAAAAGGAGGGAGGTTGGGAGCTGACTATGTTTGGTTCTCTAAGGACTTTAAAGGAGCAAAATTTTAATCAAAAGGGACATTAGTTTCTATAGAATATGAAAACTCAAGCGAAGCACAGGTAGGGAGGTTGGAAAAGTTATCATATCCTAAAAAACATGAATCCATGTTGAATTTTTGACATCCATTGCTAAAAGAAGCATGCAGGGAGTAACAAGTTGATAGTTTTAGAGCTGAATGTAATGATTAGAAGAAACTACGTTGAAAGGTAGTTGAACAAGAAATAAGGTAAACAATGAATTTTTGTCTTTAGTTCTTCTTTTCCTCTCTAATCTCTCTTAAGTCTTGCTAAAAAATAATTAAAATTTCTATTTTAATGATAAAAGTTGTAATTAATTGAAAATTTAGAATTTAATGATACTTGGTGTAAACTTCCTAAAGCTTAAAATTTACAAGGAAATTGATGACTCTTATATTTGAAATGAAAATTGCTACTAAGATTTAGAACTTGTAGCCATTTTGTTGAAAGGAAGTCGAGCATTGAGTCCCTAATGTATAAGATGGTTGGGGTTAACTAAATAAACCATGGTTAATTACCCTATGTTGTCAATCTTCTGATGCCTACTAACTTTGTTAAAGAACATATATTCGGAAGATGTTTTTAATCATAATCTAGTATCTTCCTTAGCAACCCTACTAATTATAAGTTGGTTTATACCTTATAGCCCATCAGTTAGTTATAGTTTAGTGACATAATCATTTAAAGATATTATTGATCTTATACATAATTGGTTGTGTATGATAAAGTCCATTAAAGTCCATAGGATATGTGTACATTGCAATGAAATTATGATGATATTATAATTATGAGATTCATATTGAATTTATGTAATTTCCTTAAATTGTTCCTCATCATTCTATTAAGACTAGACATTAGTAGAGTGTAAAAAGACTAGTATATATTATGTTTCTTCCTTATGAAGGAAGTGTTTAGTCTCATAGACTAAAGTATAGAGATACTTAGACAAACATACGAGTACTTGTTAGAGAGCAAGTTTACTTAACCAACCCTATATAAGAATTTCATTTGGAACATTAATTTCATGTCTATATAAATTCTTGTTGTGATGATTCTATAAGTGATCCTTTGAATTGAGATGTCCAAAGTATCTCGTGTAGGGATTGTTATGTTTTGATACTATTTATGACTTATTCTAGTCAAGGGTAAATCAGTTAATATTATTGGATATGACACGAACTATATGTAAGTAGTTGAGTAATCAATATAGGATTCATCACCCTAAAGTAAGTAGGGAGAATATTCTGTTGTTCTTAATTAATTTTGATTCAGAAAATTCTTGGCCAAGGTAGAATGAAATTTTGATTATAGTTTTCAATTGTCATTAATTGAATCAATTACTAATGATGGAGAATTAATATGATTGGACTCAAATAGAGTAGACATTAATTTCATGCTCTAAATCTAATCAAAACATTATATGATGATAAAATTAAATTATGCAAAAAAAATCGTACACAGAAAGGGAAGTCAAAACTACTTTGACATTCTTAGATATTTAGGTAATCATGACATGTTGCTAGATGTCAATTTTGATTTCTAGAAATATATTATTTAATTATAAAATTAAAGATAAATTAAAAGAGTTTAATTTATCTAATCCTAAATATGATTTAGGGATATAATTATATTCATTATCAACATATTTGGGAACATAATGAGTTATATACAAAGAACAGGTTGAAGAGAAAAAAAAGGTATTTTAATCAAGTTATACTAGATTAAAAGTTTCAGAAACTTTATAACTAAATGTAATATATTTAATAAATAAGGACCAATATGAGATATTGAATCTTGTTTGGGCCTAATTAGTATTTAAATATAATTAATTGTAATTATAATTAAAGTTAAATTCAAAATACAATTTTATTTCAATTAAATTATTAAAAGGTCTAAGACCTATTATAAATATGCTTAGGCTCCAAGGCAGCTAGCACTCATTGCTAACCCTCTCTACAACAGTTGTAGAACTCTCTCTATACATTCTGTAGATACCATTAGAGGTAAAACACTTGTACAACTATAATGGCTAAAATGAGCTGATTTTAGAGATGGTTTGAGGGAACGACAAGAAAAATGATCAAACATTAGAATAAGGTGCAAATTATGGTTCATTCTTTACATTTTATTTGTTAATCATATTATAGAATTTAAGTGATCTTGGTTTCAAAAAATCAAACAAAAAAGTTTTGCATTTATTCTACTATGTGTGGGATTGGATCTCACCTCGGTTCTCTATCAATGATATCATAACCAACGTTAATTTTATAACTTAATTATGTTTGATTGCCATTAACGTTTAATTTTGCAATTAAAAATTACAAACCCTAAACAAAGGATCGATTGGTTCTACTTCTATTTTTCTGTTATGATTTTTAGTTTTCGATTTCTGTTAACTAACTGAGAGTTAGCCCCATTAAATTGCTAGATGCTAAAATTGATCTATAGATATAAATTATTTAATTAAAGGATTAAATATAAATTAAAATAGTTTAATTTATCTAATCCTAAATATAATTTAGAGTTATAATCTATATACATTGCGAAGATATTTGAGAATCTCAAAAAACAAGTTGAAAAGAGAAAAAGGTAATTCAATCAAGTTGGACTTGATTGTAAAGTTTGAGAAACTTTATGAATAAATATAAAATATTTAATAAAATAAGGATTAATACGAGATATAAAATCTTTTTTGAGCCCAATTGATATTTAATTAAAAGTAATTGTAATTTTAATTAAAATTAAAATTTATTTCAATTAAATTACAAAAGGTCCAAGATATATTATAAATAGGCTTAAACTTTACAAAAGTTACCACCTATTGCCTAACTATCTCTACAGTAGTAGTAGAATTCTCTCAATATAGTTTGTGAATATCGTTAAAAAGCGAATACTTGTGCGTTGCTTGCAGGAATGGATCCAGCTCGATTTCCCATTATTATAAACAGTCAATTTTGATATCAAGGATTGAACAAAGGCGAAAGGAAGAAAAAGAAAAACTGAAAAGCAGAGTTTCATCTCTCAAATTGATCGATGGTGACCTGTTGGAGTTATGATGAATAAATTGATTGAGACCGGAAATTTTTCACTACAACATACCGGACATTTAACAACGTATTTAAACGTTGCAAAAGCATAACCAATTGTCGCAAATTAGTATGTGCGACGAAAAATTTAGTAATTGCATCAACTGACTTGTGGCGGCTGTCGGGACAAAGAAAGCTCACAGTACAGGTGCAGTGCAGGAGCTCTATAATCTTGGGTAAAAACGAAGTATAGAAGTTCAATGCTTCCATTTAGAAGATTATTAACTTAGCACCAACTAAAACATTGACACTCGAGTGATAATTAAGTAAACGCTGAGGACTCTGCCATCAATAATTGGAAAATTAACATTTACAGATAAAAATTTATGCAAGGTTTGGAGCAAAGAGGGTGAAGTCCAACATCACATACTTTTCGATGACTAGGTCCCATTGACGAAAGCTTACGATAACTAATAGTGAATTGTGAAAAAAAGAGAAATAGAAGTAATTTTTTGTTGCTCATGTATTATTAAATTATGAGGAAGTGTCTACGATTGGAATACTTCTTTCGTAAATAACAACAGTCATAATGAATGGGAGAATTTCTGCTTCCCTGTAACTGCTATAAAGTATCATGTTGTAGTCAACCTTGAAATATAATAAAATTCAATTATGCTGCTCGCTGCACACAAGGATTAATATTATATGGAAAGGCACATAAGACAATGGTCGAGTTAGAAATCTCTAATATCATAATTTTGGTTATTTTAAAATTTGAATTTTCTTATTTAAGATGCATCCTATTTTATAATATCGATGTAATGGGCATCGAATTTTCATTCTTTTACGAATTAAAAAAAAGGTTAATTTTCTCTTCCAATTCATCAAAATAAAATTTTGAAGTAACATCTGTGGATGGAGACAGACTAGGCAAAGCTTTGAATCACTCGTCTCTGTCTGTACCTGTTAATTTGTTTTTAATATAATGCTTAGAAGTTAAGAGTAGAAGCAGTTAGCAAAATAGGTTCGCCATAAAGAAAAAAAGGCTGGGAAAGATACCCCTCCATCCACCAGAAACCTACCAGTTTCTTGAAGAAAATACCATCTCACCCAATCCCTTATCAAACCATACTCAAAGTACGAATGCAATTTTTTTATCTCTCTATCTTGTTCGATGTTCTTCTATATTTCAAGTTCTCTCCTTCCTCTTCTCTCTTCATCACCACTATTCACATGCACCCATCAAGAAGGAAATCGCCTTTACTGTCCTCAGTTACTGCAGCCATGAAGCAGAGGAAGAGCAATAATCTCTCAGTTTTTGTAGTGGTGATCTCTATATTTCTCTTCGGTATCTTCATTTACAATGAGGAATTGAAGTCTATAGCTGAGTTTCCATTTTCATGGCCTAAATCTCAAGAAATCCAAGAAGAACAATCAAAGCAAGCAAACCCAACTCGAGAAACTATCAAAAACGACGGGGACCATGAGATTGCGGATTCAATGAACTCAAGAACTTCATTTGAACAGCCTCAATCTGAGGGAGGTCAAGAAACCAACGAGTTGAACCCTAGTCTTCCCAGAGAAGACGATCAGAATGAGATTGAATTGCCAGTCATCGAGGAGGAAGATGAAGAAGTTCAATTGCCACCGGAAGACTGCGATGACGTGACACAT
>JAOTAY010021130.1:0-11192 GCA_025629805.1 Erythroxylum baracoense | reverse complement strand
AGATCACAATTCCATAATTTAAATTAGGGATTATCAATTAGGGTTAAGGATTATAACTCGAGAGAGAGTAATCTACCTTAGGACCGTCTAGACCCATTAATTCGATAATTACATAATCAGTTATATTTTCGTTAATTTCGGATTAAAAATCTCTTTTCTCTTATTTGATAGTTTCTAGGTTAGTTTTGGAATTGGTTTGTGTGACTTGTTATCTTATTTAGATTTCTTTAATTCATTTCTTGAAATTAATTATTTGATTGGTTTATTTTTCTGCATTAGTTATTTATTTTGAATTATTGTAGTTTAGTATGACCTTAAATTTTAGGACTAGCTGAGTGCTACTCGTGGGATCGATAGCTTAGGTACTACAGGAATGACCCGTGTGCTTGTGGAATTTACCAAGGTTAATAAATATTAAAACTTAGCATGCGTAACCTTACGAACAAATTTTTGGTACCGTTGTCAGGAAGACGATAGTTTAGTTCGTTAGTCTAAAACTTTTCCACTAACTTTTGTTTTTTTTAAAAAAAATTTGGCATAAAGTAGAGTCAAATCGAGACATTTTAGGATGAGAAATGAGACATCTAAAAAGCTAAATTACAAAAAGAAATGGAAAGAACGATAATGGAAGATAGATATTATAGGGAGCAAGAAACTTTTGAGAGTTACAATGAAGCACAGTATGGTTGGGGAAATAATGTTCCTTATTGGAACATGTACACTTTGGGATGGCATAACCACCCTGATTTCTATTGGTCTAACAATGTGGAGACTCACTTAGGACATCAAGCCCTATTAGGACTTTAGCAAGATGAGTCCAGTTCATGGGATTCTAAATTGGACAAGATCCTGGATAAACTCACAAACATGGAAAGGGGCTAGAAGAGCAAATTGAGTAAGTAACAAAAAATCCTACTTTGTCTATTCACAAACTAGATATTCGAGTGAGACAACTTTCTTGTGAATTTTGTAAGAAAATTGTGGAAGATTCTCTAAGTAATATGGAAATAAATCAAAGAGAGCAATATGAGGCTATCGCACCTAAAAATGGGGGAGAGCCAGAAAGACTAGTGGAAAACCAAACTAAACCCCACCTTATTGAAGACCAAGAGGCGATGAAAGAGATTGAAGAAAAGAATGTCAACCTTCCCTTTTATTAACCAATTATTGATATACCATATGTGGACATCAAAAAATATTGGGGAGATGCTTAGGAAAAGAACTCTATCTTTTGGATTGATAATGATCAAATGACATTCAGCATGAATGATGTAATTAAGAATCCGAAGGTTAGTAGCCCATTCAGGATAATTGATGTGTTTGAATCTTCTGAAGAACAAGAGGGCGACAACAGACGTAGAGTTTGAAGAACTGATGAAAGTCTCTGTTCGTGAGGTGGAAGAAGCAGAGGAGATGGAGATGATTAAGGAAGAAAGAGAAGAACTCACCTTCTTACAGGACAAACTATTGTATTCGATGGAAGATTCAAGGAGTTTCGTTATGCCCTATTTTATTAACAGTTTGTTAATGAAAAGGACATTACTAAAATTATTTGGTTTTCATACTTTTATCAATATTTTCCTTCTGATCATTTTATAATTTGTAGCTTACTCACAGGCTACAAGTTTGATGTTGAACGAAAAGGGTGGAAGCAAGCCACTCATAATTGATCCTGGCTAAGTGTTAAAGGAAGAAGGGCAAGCTAAAGGCCATAAATTAGCACGTTTAGTAGCTATATTTAAATTGTTGTGTAGTTAGGTTTGTTTTAAATTCTTAAATAAGTTTTGAATGATTTGGAATGGTTTGGATTGCTAATTTTTTTGCTCTCTTGAATCACTTATATAAGATAGGGAAACACTCTCGATGTCAAGCGGATTTGGTCTCAACACTATCACTATCACCACCTATATCACCATAAACGATTTCATGTTCTAACCCTTTTCTTTTCATTTTTTTAGTATTTTATTCTTATATTTTTCATATATTTTATTTCATTCCCCTAGTGTGTTTGTGTGCCCTACTTACATTGAGGCCAATGTGTTGTTGAAGTGTGGGGAGGGTTGTGTGTTTTTACCTTAAGTGTGAATTTTGCATATTGTATGATAGTTTGTTTTGGTTGCATGATGTAAGTTTTTTGAATATGTCAATGACTTAGATGGATTGAAACTAATTTAATTTTGAACATATTTTATTAAGTTGTAAAGAATCATTAGCTCGCAAAATTAGTGAACTAGGGTCTTTGGATAAATATACAGCTTAATTAGGAGTTAGTGTAAGTTTGTCACCCTCTAAATTGTCACATTCATTCATAATTTGAGGCCTTTTAACTTAAGTAGCTTAACTAGTATTTTTCATAGAAATGAGTAACTTAAACAACAAGGTAGGTAATAAAAAGTATTTTTTATTAAATAAATCAATATTCTGCTGGCCTTCTAGTTATGAATAAAGCTAGTAACCAATTGAAAAGGTGATATAGCTGAATAACCAGAACGATACGCATCACAAATGTGTGCCTTTGCATCAAAAAGCTATAATGACGTTTTAACCAATCTGTTTAATAAAAACATGACTTAGTTGAGTAACCAGATCGACATTCATTACCAATGTCCCTCCGCTTAAAAAGACTAATTCTATGTTTAAGAACAAATTAAAAATATAAATAAATAAATAAAAATTATGTTTCCTTAATAAACCTACCAGATTTGTAACAAGCTTAACTTTTCATGAAAATATACTTAGGAACAGTTAAAAAGTCTGAAGGACGAACGGATTATTAATGTATGTGGGCAATTGAAAAGGGTAAATAAATTGACACTAAAATCTCGATTAATTTGTATATTTAGTTCAAAGCTCCCAGACAAAGATTTTGCAAGTTAATGATTAGATATAACTTATATGACCATGTTTAAGATTAAATTTATTTCATGAAGTTAAAGCCATTGCTGCATTATTACATTATATGTTGTATGTTTGTTGTGGTGTTTTGTTTACTTGAGGAAAAACAATCATTTAAGTGTGGGGATGTTGATAGTTGTGATTTGCATTATATTTTAGGGTTTGATTTGTTATGTATTAAGTGTTAATTTGAGTGTTTAGGTTTTAAACATGTTACTTTATTTGTTTAACCATTTTTATGGGTTAGTATAAGTCTTTGAGCTTAAATGTTATGTTTTTTAGGTACCTTAATGTGTTTGTTAGTGTTTCAGGATAAACGGTGAAGAATGGAGAAGTTTCGAAGAGTTTCGAGCCAAAACCATGACCCACGATCGTGGCACAATAGGCCACGATCATAATAGAAAGAGGCGAGTTAATAGGACCCAGACCATGATCATGCCATTTTAGTCACGATCGCGACAGAGAGCTCTGAACCAGGCCAAGATTATACAATTTGGGCCACTATCAAGAGGGTTAGGCACTAGCCACAATCATGGTAGCGTCAGGCTGACACAAAAACTCGAGTTTCGTAAGACTTTTTCGATTATTTTGACCCCGAATCAACCCTAAGGCTTCCAAAGTATAAATATAACATTAAGGGATATATGAAGCAGTCTGGGAAGAGTCTTTTGCATCAGCCGAATTCCAAAACCTTGGAGAGTTTATCGAGAGATTGAGGAAGGAGACGAAGGAAGAGAGACATAGAGAAGAAGCTTGACGTGAAGTACTTCCAGGAACAGGAGGTTTCCTGCTGTCTGCTATTATGTTCTCCATATATTTTTTGGTTATTTCAATTTTATTGATGTATAAAGTTGAGATAGTTGTTGAGAATTGGTTGTGTTGAATGTTGAGTTTTTGTCTATACTCACCTTTGAGATTTTTGTCTTTGACATTAATGAAATTCGATTTATTATGTTTTTATTGAATTGTTTGTGATTCAATTTCTATTCTTAATAATTCGGTAACAAACTGAGAGGGTGAACCGAGTGAATATCATCAAATTAGGCTAACCAGAGTTAGGTAGTTTGATAGATAAGAATTGAATCAAACCGTTAAATTTGTGTAACAAGAGATCGTGCATAAGTTTTCAGTAGGTTTTTAGACAATTTCATAACTAATTTAGGTTTTACGTCAATTGTTAATCGAGAGATCACAATTCCATAATTTGAATTAGGGATTATAAATTAGGGTTAAAGATTATAACTCAACAGAAAGTAACCTACCCTAGGACCGTCCAGTAATTCGATAATTGCATAATTAATTAGAGTTTCATTAAGGTCAAATAAAACCCCCTTTCTCTCAATCGGTAATTCCTAGGTTGATTTTTGATTAGGTTGTGCAACTGCTATCCTGTTTATATTTTTGAATTTTAATTCTCGTAATTGATTGTGTGATTGATTAATTTATACATTAGTTGTTTATTTTTAAATTGTTGGGATTTAGTTAAGCATTAGAATTTAGGATTAGATTAACCCTCCTCATGGGATCAATACCTTAGGTATTACGTGAATGACTCGTGCACTTGCAAAAATATCGAGGTTAAAAATATTAAAACTTTTTCATAGCATAACACTTTTATCACATGACACTTGAATAATAAGCCTTTTAGCCTTAAGTTGTGGAAATGTGGACTTTAGCTTTAGTAACTTAAGCTTAAGCATATAATCTAACATAACTTGTCAAATAGCTTAAACCCCTTATGGTCTAGTACACCAAAGGAATTCACTGTATGTTCAACCATATGAACATACAGTGAATTCCTTTGGTGTACTAGACCATAAGGCATTTAAGCTATTTGACAAGTTGTGTTGGAGTACCCATCTACTTAGACAAATCGAAGCAACTATTAAAAGGATTAATTATGCAAGAGTTTAAGTTTTAGTGGATCCAAATAGTAAGCTGCCAGGCTTCTTTCCACTCATAATAATATGAGAGAATGATAAGGTAGTGAAAGATAAAGTCATGGTTACTTACTTATGAAGGATAGAACAATCAAAGAAAAAGGAATAATAGAGACCTAAAAGAAGGAAATTCACTAAAGGAGACTATAAAAAACTAATATAGATTAAAGATAATCAAAATACAAATGCTCAAAACACATATTCATCATATAAGTAAACTACAATTTCAGCAAGAGAGGAAATTAATGAGGCTAATACTTAGGAAGATGGAGTTTTTACAAATGATCTTATAATAGAGCAAGTAGAATAAAAAAACTCGAAGGAAAATTTAGAAGCTAACATTAGCTTAAATTTATCGACTCCTATAGTCTCAAGTAAGGAAACAAATTCAATCCAAACCTTGCCCTATAAATTCAAAAAGCCATAAACTCTCCCTTCACTCAATCAAAAAGTGCATTAACTATTGGGTTTGCCATAGATGCATGCATCACATGCATAAGAATGTAGTGGAAGTGTCAGAATATAGATTCTAACCCATAACAACCCCAAAAAATAGAATCACACATGCATGCATGGATATGTAAAAGAACATGCAATATAAAACATTTTTACCTTTTGTTTCTCCTCCTCTCTTGTTTCTTCTCCTTTTTTAGGTTATTGAAAACACCAAACCCTTCCTTGATCACCCAAGAACATGCAAAGATCAAGAAGAAACAATGTATAAGGGTGATTTGAGCACTAAACTATATGAGTTCTAGTAGATGCTCAAAATGCAAAGATAGATCAAGAATCTTGTTGCATGCAACAATTGCATGAATTGCAGGAACAAGAATCAAGACACCTCTCTCTCACTTTAAAACTCTTCTAGAGCCCTTATGCTCTCACTTAAGTTTGTAAGAAGTGGTTAAACTCTTGTGTACATAAGTGAAGAACTCACTTATATACTCATTCGTGCCCTCGATCATGATCATGTGAGCCACAATTGTGGCCTACTTAAAAATCGCCATATATACTATGTTTTTCATATGATCTTTTATGCGTGTGATTCTTAGGTTCTCATTTATTTTAAGCACTTGAATTAACTCTTAATTCAAGCAAATCGTAAAGGGTTTCATGATGCTAATTTGTTGGAATATAAGTGGATTATCATATAAACTCTTCGATAGTTAGTTATCCAACTTATGAATCTTTCCATA
Source organism: Erythroxylum baracoense (assembly GCA_025629805.1). Classification (NCBI taxonomy): domain Eukaryota; kingdom Viridiplantae; phylum Streptophyta; class Magnoliopsida; order Malpighiales; family Erythroxylaceae; genus Erythroxylum; species Erythroxylum baracoense. Next base: position 5,161 of record JAOTAY010021130.1, on the reverse strand, counting down.
GACAATTACCGTGCAATTCGTCCTTTCAATATACTATACCCCACTTGCTTAGAAGTTTGGGCTATGTGTCAACTCCTACTAGACTGACTACGTCACATCTAGTCAGAATTAAGTTTATACTTAATTCATGACCCATTAGGAAGTTCAACCTGGCTAACCTCTCAATATATCCATTTATCTTCGACGTATATTGCACTGGAGATGATCCCTCAGCCATCTTAGAACAGAAAAGCAACCTCAAGGTCTCAAACCTTTCAGATCGAGCTTGCTCATCAAATAGTTCCCTTAGATGGTAGACTATGATCTGAGTATCCAGTAGCTTCTTTTAAACTTTCTGATCTTCATCAAATGCATCGGCAATAGGGGATTAGGAAGTGGTTCATTTAGGACATATCCTAGTTTTCCTGATTTGAGAACAATTCTCAAATTCCATAGCCAATCCAAGAAGTTAGGTCCTATGAGTTTGTTGGAATCTAATAGAGATCGTAGGTTCACACTAGATGAAGACATCGTGATGATTCAATAACCTAGAAGAATGAGAGAAAGTGTTAGAATGTACATTAATGCATATCGATAAGGACTTTAATTATATGCATTATAGGTTCCATTATTCTTATTTAAATCCATAGCCCTCACTATGAATTGGAGAAAACTTACAATTTTGTTATTGGGACGATATCCGATATCACCAAGAATGACCTTGGGTTTGCTCAACAAGCCACCTTAGGTCAATCGGTAGGTATCATTCATACCAATTGCATTCATTTATGTAACTATCAACTTATGCCATCAACTGTTGATTTAGCACCCTCATTGGGTCATCAACACTTGATTTGTGTACATCCCATGACCCAACTTTGCCTCTATCCACGTTAACCTTGGATTTGCCTAACAAATCAACGCTTCTAGTTAGTACCAACCCATTAATCTAGAAATCTAATTTTCATGGTTTAACCTAACTATAAAAGAACTCTGGTTCTTTCCATATCAATGGAAGGCATAAGTCCTAATATTTGGTTGAGGGATTTGTCCTTTGATCTCATCAATACTTGGATGATCTTGAATATGTATATCATGTATATACATTTAGCTTATGGACAACTTAATTGAATTGAGCCTATGTTCATAACTACCCTTAAAATACATCTAATGCATGTATCACACAAAGATGGTTTAATTTAGGTTGACTTGATTATACATCTAAAGTTCGTGATTCGATTCAACTCTTGAACCTAATCGGGTACTAGTATTTGCAGCATCCCACTACTATAGGGTACATACCCAAACATTCAATGGTATCGGGATGTTACAGTATTAGTCTTAGATAATCGGAATTATGAATGTGCTTTCCTCTCCCCTTGGTCAAGCTGATTTTCTGATTCAATTAGAAACCCTAAAATTTAATTATTTTGATGTCCATATTAAATACTTTAATCCTAGTTTATATGCCTTTATCTAGTCACACTAGAAATGATATGCTTTACTTGGATTAATTATAAATTAATCCCTAGGGTTTCCAAAATTCTCGTACATCAATTGGTCATTTATAATATCCCTAGGTCATCTCAAATTTATCTAAACAATTTCGACACAAGGCCAAAATTATCTTGACGGCTAAAATCGTCCAGATAAATAAGTTAACCTACTAGACATTAAAAGGACCAATTCAATATTCAGAAAATTTCTAGAACCCTAATTTCAAACACATGCATTAAAAATGCTATTACCATTAAAATAATACATTTCTTATCACATAAGAACTTTATTAAGGTCTTATAACCAAAATACATATACTATAAGTCATTAATAAGTCAACTCCATCAACTTTCAAAAAGTTGACCAATGTTGACTTTGACTTGATTTAATAATTGCATCAAATTCAATTAATTCTTGAAAAATTCCAAAGTCTTATAAACATTATAAATGTATCTAATAAAAAATTCCAGAGCCTAATTCTTAGGAATTATTTATTAATAAATTGGAATAAGCCAATACATCACATGTGTATGACACTTGGGATATTACTTCTAACACTAGTCAAACATTACATCATGCATGCATAAGATAATCACTTTAACAACAAGTGTCATGAATCTCATACATGTGGCAGCATCTCATCTTGCATTTTAATGCATAAAATTTATAAAAACAATTTTTATAAAATTTAATATGGAATTTACAAGCAGGTATGTTCATCATATTTCCAGAATTTCCCAGAACTTGGCACATGCATCAGGCTGAAACTAAATTCGTAATAAAAAGAAAATGATATTCAATTTCACTTTATTTTTATAGAAACATTACATGACACCTTATAAACGTTTTTGTGGAAGAAAATCAGAAAAAATATTTTCTAGAATTATTAAGAAATTTTCAAAGTCAGCACATGCATTCAGTTTTCCAGAAATTTCTAGAAACCAACATATGAACAGTCTAGATATTAATTCAAAATAAAATAGCAAATGACATTCAATTGTAATTTCCTTTAAAAGAAACATGATATAACATCTTATAAACATGTCTGAGAAAGAAAATCATAAAAAAAGTTTTCTAAAATTTACACGAGTTATTCCAAAACAGCATACATGTCAGTCACAACCCAGCAAACACTTTGCACGTGTTCAAGACATCATTTAATACATGCATAAACTTGCTCTGATGCCACTGTTGGATTTGCCATGGATGCATTCATCACTTGAATGAGAATGCAGCATAAGTGTCAGAATCTAGATTTCGAAACCATGACAACTTGGAAAAACAGAATCACGCATGCATATATGGATATGTAAAAGAACATGAAATATAAAACATTTTTACCTTTTGTTTCTCTTCCTTTCTTGTTTCTTCTCCTTGTTTGGGTTGTTGTAAACACCAAACCCTTCCTTGATCACCCAATAACATGCAAAGATCAAGAAGAAATAATGTATAAGGGTGATTTGAGTACCAAACTATATGAGTTCTAGTAGATGCTCAAAATGAAAAGATAAATCAAGAATTTTGTTGCATGCACTTTGATTCATGCAACAATTGCATGAATTGCAAGAACAAGACTCAAGACACCTCTCTCTCACTTTAGAACTCTTCTAAAAGCCTTATTCTCTCACTTAAGTGTGTAATAAGTAGTTAAACTCTTGTGTACATAAGTGAAGAACTCACTTATGTACTCATTTGTGCCCTCGGTCATGATCGTGGCCAGTGATCCACAATCGTGGCTTACTTAAAAACAGGCTCACCTTTAATCACGATCGTGGCCTACTTAAAAATAGCCATATACACTATGTTTTTCGTCCAATCTTTTATGTGTGTGACCCTTAGGTTCTTGGTTATTTTAGGCACTTAAATTAACTCTTAATTTAAGCAAATCATGAAGGGTTTCACGATGTCAATTTATCGGAATATAAGTGAATTAACACACAAGCTTCTTGATAGTTAATTATCTAACTTATGAACCTTTCTATAAAAAAATTACCGTGCAATTCATCCTTTCACCATACTATACCCCACTTGGTTCAAAGTATGGGTTGTGTGTTAACTCCCACTAGACTGACTGTGTCACATCTAGTTCAAGTGATGTTAGTCCTTGTCCTGGGATCTCATTACTCTATGTGTCATTGAAGACTCTCTTTATGACACAAAACTACTCTGGCCAGAGACTCCTGAGTAATGACCATGACAAGAGGCCATGGGTATTATCTCCTTCTATCAAGAGTGGTGAATCCTTTATTGGCTACCCAATTACCTTCGAATACCAATAGTTCTACCCAATCACCACCCTAAGAGCGACCTCATCTTGAGGTAATAAGGAATGATGTCAAAGCACATGATTAGCATCCAAGATATCGTTGAGAACCTCAAGCCTAAGGATATTTACACCATTTTTATGATGAGATTAATCATTGACATTTGATTAATCATCCATATGATAATCTCATTGCGGGTCATCCGATGTACTTACTACCCTTAGGAAGTATCTATATGTTAACTATAAACATCTTATGTTTACAATTTGTGAGATCCACTGCTTGATCAAATCAAGGAGTATAACATGTGCTAGTATGTCTGGATTAATAATGTATTGTCTTATTGATCCTATGACTAGGGATTATTTAGATACTAACATAATTACACACGATAGGAATCTCATTATCATGATCTCATCATGATTTCCTTTATATTATATTTTGTATCATGGACTTCATTAATTCGATTTAAGATTAATATCAATTCATTTATTAATGAATATCAAATTAATGAAAATTGCCTTTCGCTTTGTTAACCAAAATAAAGTTTGTACAAAAGTGTTATAGGTGATTGTCTTTAGAGCACTACTCTAACATTAACAAACCCTAAGAAAATGGAATATTCAAATTCAAGTTGAAAACAAGAATTCAAAATAGATGAGAGAAGGAGATCAAAAAGAAAGAAGAAGGTGCAACTACTCTTCAATAGTGAAAACACTTTTTTCAATAAGTTTATAAGAGCTTAAAGTCTTTCCTTATAATGTTAAAGTTCAATCGTTCATTTAAGTGAAATAATAAAAATTGACTACATTTAATGTTTAATCATTTGCTCAAGTCAAATAATAAAATTGGACATAAATTGCTATCAAAATTCTTTAAGTTTATGAGATGACATTTTGTATTAATTTGAGACTCACAAAGTTCCAAATTGTGAAAAAGTTCTTTCCTTTAGATGACATGGTGACATAATAAAGAAAATTGTTTCAAATCATCAAACTTGTATTTCGAATATTATGATTTTTTAACAATTTATTAAATATATCTTACCTTTATTTTATAATACTAAATATTATTAATATGTATATATATGCGCACTAATATATTCCTGTAGGGCCCCGGCCCCCTACCGGCCAGCACACCACAGGTATTGTCCCCTCTGGCACTCGAACTCGAGACCTCAGAGTTTTGTTCCGCTTTAAGCGGACGCCTCTTACCAATGAGCCATTACATAAATGTAACACCCCACTCCCGCTGAACCCGAACCCGATATCGACAGTGATACCTGAGTCCGTGCCCCGCGAGGATGACGTGTCACATCACTTTACTAAACAAAAGTCGGTATAGTCTTTTTTTTGTAAACTCTTTACACTTGTCACTCATGTGGGCCCACTTTTTCTTTTTCAAAACATTTTGCTTACTTC
>JAOTAY010021129.1:0-11199 GCA_025629805.1 Erythroxylum baracoense | reverse complement strand
GGTTTGGTATGTACAGACTGTACACTGATGTATAATTTGATATTTTGGAGTAATGAAAAGAGGAAGGATTTTGATTTAAAAAATCTTGTGATTTACATTTACTGGTATTATTGTTTAAATGTATGTGATGCTATGTGGAGTTCTATAGTAATTGTATGTAGCGCTCCCTTATCTTAGGATATGTGTCGGAATGACCTACGGGCGTACCCTAGGGTAATGGGGTGTTACATAAATAGCCCGTTAGAATAGTCATTGGGCACATTTAGTGGGCAAAGCAGTCTGTTGGGACCTTTGGTGGGAAAAATTGCCTGTTGGCACACCTTCAATAGGCTAAACAGCGCGTTGGTACACCTTCAATAGGTAAAACAATCCGCTGGCACGTTTACTTTGCACCTCTAGTAAGAAAAACAACCCATTGGTACATCTTCGGTGGGAAAAACAGCATGTTGACATGGTCACTAGGTACGTTCAGTGGGCAAAATAATCTGTTGGCATGTTGCTAGGCACCTTCGGTGGGAAAAGTAGCCCATTAGCACACCTTCGAGGGGAATCATAGCTTGTTGGCACACCTTTGGGGTGTAAAACAACATGTTGGCAAGATTGCCAGGCACCATCGGTGGGAAAAACAGTCCGTTGCAACACCTTCGGGGATAACACAGCCCTTTCGCATGGTGGCTAGGTATCATCGATTGGCAAAACAGTCAGTTGGGCACCTTTGATGGGAAAAACAGCCCATTGCCACACCTTCGATGGGTGAAACAACCTGTTGGCACACCTTCGATGGGAAAAACAACCCATTGGCAGGGTGGTGAGGTACCTTTATTGGAAGAAACAGCCCTTCGGTGGGAAGCGCAACCCTTTGACACACCTTTGATAGGCCAAACTGTCAATTGGCACACCTTCAGCAGATAAAATTGCTCGTTGGCACAGTGATTAGGAACCTTCGGTGGATAAAACAGCTCGTTAGCATTTTTATGAGGTACCTTCATTGGGAAAAGTAGCCCGTTGGCAAACCTTTGGTGGCCAGCACATCCCGTTGGCACATTCACTAGGCATCTTTGGTGGGAAAAACAGTCAGTTAGGCACCTTCGGAGGGAAAAATAGCCCGTTGGCACACCTTTGGTCGGTAAAAAAACCTGTTGGAACACCTTTGGCGAGAAGCTATGCATCTTTAGTCAAAAAATAGCCCATTGGCATACCTTCGGAGGGATAAATAACATGTTGGCATAGTCGCTAGGCACCTTCGGTGGGAAAAATAGTTCGTTGGCACACCTTCGGTGGATAAAATAACTCGTTGGGACACCTTTGGTGGACAAAACAGATCGTTGGCACGGTCGCTAGGAACCTTCGGTATGAGAAATAGCCTGTTAGAACACCTTTAATAACCACTTGGAACATCTTCGGTGGACAAAACAGCCCGTTGGCATAGTAGTGAGGCATCTTCGGTGGGAAAACAACCCATCGGCACGATCGCTATGCATCTTTAGTGGGAAAAACAGTCAGTTAGGCACCTTCGGTGGGAAAAACTATCCGTTGGCACACTTTCAATAGGCAAAACAGCCCGTTGACATACCTTCGACGGGCAAAACAGCCTGTTGACATGTTCACTACACAACTTCAATGGCAAAAACAATTCGTTGGCACACCTTTGGTGGGGAAAACAACATGTTGGCACGGTCGCAAGGCACCCTCAATGGGAAAAACAATCCGTTGGGAACCTTTGGTAGGGAACACAGCCTATTGGCATACCTTTGGTAGGCAAAACAGCCCGTTGGCTCACCTTCGACAAGCAAAATAGCTTGTTGGCATTTTCTCTACGAACCTTTGGTGGGAAAATAGCCCATTGGCACACCTTCGGTAGGCAAAACAGCCCGTTGGCACCTTCGCTAGATAGCTTCAATGGGAAAAACAACCCATTGGCACAACCTTAGTGGGGAAAACAGGCCGTTGGCACACATTTGGTTTGCAAAACAGCCTGTTAGCATGGTCATTAGGCACCTCTGATGGGAAAAACAACCCATAGGCATAGCTTCGGTGGGAAAAATAGCGTGTTGACACAATCGCTAGGCATCTTCAGTGGGCACAACAGTCAGTTAGGCACCATTGGTGGAAAAAATAGCCCGTTGGCACGGGTTCAGTAAGCAAAACAACTCGTTGGAACACCTTTGGTGGGCAAAACAACCCGTTGGACGGTCGCTACAGGCCTTCAAAAGGAAAAACAGTCCATTGGCACACCTTTGATGGACAAAATAGCCCTTTGGCACATATTTGGTGGGAAAAACAGTTAGCACAGTCATTAAGCACCTTTGGTGGGAAAAACAGTCCGTTAGCACACCTTTGGTGGGAAAAACAACACGTTGGCACAGTCACTAGGCACATTCGGTAAGAAAAAGAGCTTGTTTGGTACCACCAATGGGAAACACAACCCATTGGCACAGTCACCAGGCACCTTCAGTAAGAAAAACAACACGTTGTCATAGTCATTAGGTACCTTTAGTGGGCAAAATAGCAAGTTGGCACGATCGCTAGGCACCTTTGGTGCAAAATATTGCCCGTTGGCACATCTTTTATGGGCAAAGAGGTTGTTGCCACATCTTTGGTGGGCAAAACAGCCCGTTGGCACGGTCGATAGGCATCTTCGGTTGGAAAAATAGCCCGTTGGCACACCTTCCATAGGCAAAATAGTCACTTGAAGCATCTCAGGTAGCCAAAACAGTCTATTGGCACGTTTGCTAGGTATCTTTGGTGGGAAAAACTGGAGGTTGCCACAGTCTCCAGGCCCCTTTGATGGGAAAAATAGCCCGTTGGCATAGTCAACAGGCACTTTTGATGGGAAAAATGACCAGTTGGGTACCGTCGGTGGGAAACACAACCTGTTCGTACACCTTCAGTGGGCACAACAGCCTGTTGGCACGGTCATTATGCACCTTTAGTGGGCAAAACAACCTATTAGCACTGTCGTTAGGCACCTTCAGTGGGAAAAGCATCCTGTTGATACAATCACTAGGCACTTTAGGTGGGATAAAAAACCCTGTTGGCACACATTCTGTGGCCAAAACAACTCGTTGGCACTATCGCTAAAACAATCCGTTAAGCACTGTCGGTGGCAAAAATAACTCATTGGCACACCTTCGGTAGGTGAAACAGCCCATTGGCACTGTCATTAGGCACCTTCGGTGCAAAAAAAAAGCTCGTCGACACGTTCGTTAGGCAATATACCACTTTCCAACAGTTGCTTGACATCATTGATGGCTGAAAGAGTCAGTTGGGCACCTTTGATGGGAAAAAACCCGTTGGCACACCTTTGGTGGCCTAAATACACTGTTGGCACAATTTCGATGGGCAAAATAGACCGTTGGTACAATTACGAGGGACCTTCAGTGGGAGAAACAGCCGATTAGGCATCTTCGATGGGAAGTAAAGCCCGTTAGCACACCTTCAGTAGGGAAAACAGCCCGTTGGCACACCTTTGGTGTACAAAATAGCCCGTTGGCATATTTGTTGGGCATCTTTAGAGGGAAAAATGACCCGTGGGGCACCTTCGATTGGAAACGTAGGTTGATGGCATGCCTTCGGGTGGCAAATCAACTCGTTGGCACACCTTTGGTGGGCAAAACAATTTGTTGGCAATTTTTGTAGGCACCATCGATGGCAAAAATAGTTAGCTCACACGTGTTTAGTGGGGAAAACAGCCGATCGGCACACCTTCGGTGACCAAAACAACCTATTGGCACCTTTGTTGGGCACCTTCAATGGGAAAAATAACTCGTTGGCATGCCTTCAATGGGCAAAATAGTCCGTTGGCACCGTCGCTAGGCATCATCGATGGGTAAAACAATTATTTGGCCACCTTTGAAGGGAAAAATAGCCCATTGGCACACCTTCAGTAGGTAAAATAGCCTATTGACAAACCTTTGATGGGCAAAACAACCCATTGGCACGATCGTTAGGCACCTTAAGTGGGAGAAACAGCCTGTTGGGCAGTTTCGGCAGGAAGGATAACCCATTGGCACATCTTCAATAGGCAAAACAACCAGTTGGCACACCTTTGGTGGGCAAAACAGCTTGTTAGCACACCTTTAGTGGGCAAAACAACTTGTTGACACATTCTCTAAGCACCTTCGATGGGAAAGATAACTCGTTCGTGCATCTTCGATAGGCAAAACAGCCCATTGACACATCTTCAGTAGGTAAAACAACCTGTTGGCACATTCGCAAAGCAACTTTGGTGGGAGAAATAGCCCATTGGCACACCTTTAGTAGGCAAAATAGCTTGTTGTCACACTTTCGGTGGCAAAACAGCCTGTTGGCATGGTCACTAGGCGCCTTCGTTAGGAAAAAACCTGTTGGGAGTCTTCAATGGGAAACACAGCTCGTTGCCACACCTTTGGTGTGGGAAAACAACTTGTTGGCATGGTCACTAGGCACCTTCGGTGGGAAAAACAACCTGCTGAGTACCTTCTTTGGGAAACACAACTCGTTGACACCTTTGGTGGGGCAAATAGCCTGTTAGCATGGTCATTGGGTGCATTCAGTGGGCAAAGCAGTCTGTTAGGCACCTTTGGTAGGAAAAATTACCTATTGGCACCCCTTCAATAGGCTAAATAGCCCGTTGGTACACCTTCAGTAGGCAAAACAGCCCACTGGCACGTTTACTCGGCACCTCTAGTAGGAAAAATAACGTATTGGCACACCTTCGATGGAAAAAACAGAATGTTGACATGGTCGCTAGGTACCTTCATTGGGCAAAATAGCCTGTTGCCATGGTTGCTAGGCACCTTCGGTGGGAAAAGTAGTCCATTGGCACACCTTCAAGGGGAAACACAGTCTGTTGGCACACCTTCGGGGTGTAAAATGACATGTTGGCAAGATCGCTAGGCACCATCGGTGGGAAAAACAACCCGTTGCCACAACTTTGGGGGCAACACAGCCATTTTGCATGGTGGCTAGGTATCATCGATTAGCAAAACAGTCAGTTGGGCACCTTTGATAGGAAAAATAGCCTGTTGCCACACCTTCGATGGGCAAAACAACCTATTGGCACGCCTTCGGTGGGTAAAATAGCTCATTGATAGGGTCGCGAGGTACCTTTAGTGGGAGAAAAAACCCTTCGGTGGGAAGCACAACCCTTTGACACACCTTCGATAGGCCAAACAGTCAGTTGGCACACCTTCAGCAGATAAAATAGCTCGTTGGCACAGTCATTAGGAACCTTCGGTGAACAAAACAGCTCCTTTGCATTTTCGCAAGCTACCTTCATTAGGAAAAATAGGTCGTTGGCAAACCTTTGGTGGGCAACACATCCCGTTGGCGCAGTCACTAGGCATCTTTGGTGGGAAAAACAGTCAATTAGGCACCTTCTATGGGAAAAATAGCTCATTGGCATACCTTCGATAGGTAAAAAAACATGTTGGAACACCTTTGGTGAGAAAAATAACTCGTTGGCACGGTTGCTACACATCTTCAGTTGAAAAAATAGTCCATTGGCACACCTTCGGCGGGATAAATAACATGTTGGCACCGTCGCTAGGCACGTTCGATGGGAAAAATAGCTGGTTGGGACACCTTCAGTGGATAAAACAGCTCGTTGGGACACCTTTGGTGGGGAAAATAGATTGTTGGCATGATCTTTGGGCACCTTCGGTGGAAAAAACAACCCGTTGGCACACCTTTGGTGGGAAAAACAACACGTTGACACTGTTGCTAGGTGTCTTCGATGGTAAAAAGAGCTCGTTCTGCACCACCTATGGGAAACACAGCCCGTTGGCATGGTCACTAGGCACTTTCGGTCTGAAAATTACTTTGTTGGCGAAGTCGCTAGGCACCTTCGGTGGGAAAATAGCCTGTTGTCACACCTTTGGTGGGCAACATAGCCCATTGGCAAGGTTTGTTAGCACCTTCTATGGGAAAAGTAGCCAGTTGGCACACATTCAGTGGGAATAATAGCCCGTTGGCACACCTTCGGTAGGTAAAATAGCTCATTGGAGCAGCTTAGGTGGGCAAAACAACCCTTTGAAACATTTCTAGGTATCTTCGGTGGGAAAAATAGCACTTTGGCAAAGTTGTCAGGCCCCTTTGGGGGCAAAATAGCCCATTGGTATAGTCATCAGGCACCTTCAGTGGGAAAAATAGCCCATCGGGTACCTTTGTTGGGAAACGCAACCTGTAGGCTCAACTTCGGTGGGGCAAATAACCTGTTGGCACAATCGTTGTGCACCTTTGGTGGGAAAAACAACCCATTAAAATTGTCCCTAGGTACCTTTGGTGGGAAAAACAGTCTGTTGGCGCAATCACTAGGCACCTTAGGTGGGATAAAAAGCCAGTTGGCATACATTTGATGGGCAAAACAACTCGTTGGCATGGTCTTTAGGTACCTTCGATGGGAAAAACAGTCCGTTGGGCACCTTTGGTTGGAAAAACAACCCATTGGCACTCCTTCCATAGGAAAAATAGCCTATTTCCATACCTTTGGTGAGCTAAGCAGTCCGTTGGCATTGAAGCTAGGCATGTTTGGTGGGAAAAATAGCCCGTTCAAAAGTTTGCTAGAAGCCTTTGGTGCAAAAAATAGTTCGTTGGTACACCTTCGGTGGGCAACATTGATGAGCAAAACAGTCAGTTTAGCTCCTTCGATGGAAAAAAAACCCATTGGCACACCTTCAGTAGGTAAAACAGATTGTTGGCACACTTTCGGTTAGTAGAACAGATTGTTGGTACAGTCGCGAGGCACCTTCTGTGGGTGAAATAGCCCGTTGGGCACTTTCGGTGGGAAGCACCCATCGACACATCTTTTGTGCACAAAACAGCCCATTGCCACATTCATTAGGCGTCTTTGGTGGGAAAAACAACCCGTTGTGCACCTTCGATTGGAAACACAGCCCATTGGCGCACCTTCGGTTGGTAAAACAGCTCGTTGGCACATCTTCGGTGGGTAAAATAACCTTTTGACATTTTAAATAGGCACCTTCGATGGGAAAAAAAGCCTGCAGGCACCCCTTCGATGGGCAAAATAGCTAGTTGGTACACCATTAATGGGCAAAACAACCTGTTGACATCATCACTAGGCACCTTCTATGTGAAAAATAGCCCGTTGGCACACCTTCGGTGGGCAAAACAACCTGTTGGCACACCGTTGGTGGGTAAAATAGCCCGTTGGCATAGTCACTAAGCATCAGTGATGGGCAAAACATTTAGTTGGGCACCTTTGATGGGAAAAATAGCCCATCGGCACACCCTCGTTAGGCAAAACAACCCATTCGCACAGTCGTCAGGCACCTTCAGTGGGAGAAACAGCCCGTTGGGTAGCTTCAGTGGGAAGGATAGCCTGCTGGCACACCTTTGACTGGCAAACCAACTCGTTGGCACACCTTCAGTGGACAAAAAGCCCTTTGACACAGTTAATAGGCATCTTCGGTAGGCCCCTTTGGCACGTTCACGAGGCACATTCAGTAGGAAAAACTTTCCATTGGCCAACCTTCAGTGGGCAACACATCCCTTTGGCATGGTCTCCAGGTATCATTGGTGGGCAAAACAGTTAGTTGGGCACCTTCAGTGGGAAAAACAGCCCATTGGCACACCTTCGATGGGCAAAACAGCCTGTCGACACATCTTCGGATGGTAAAATAGCCTGTTGGCATGTTCGGTAGGCACCTTTGATGGGAAAAATAGCCCATTGGCACACATTCATTGGGAAAAATAGCTTGATGGAATGGTCACTAGGCACCTTCATTGGGAAAAACAACTCGTTGGGCATCTTCAGTGAGAAACAGTACTTGTTGGCACACCTTTGGTGGGGTAAATAACCCATTGGCAGGGTCCCTAGGCACTTTCGGTGGGAAAAAAGCCCGTTGACAAACCTTCGGTGGGCAAAACTACCAGTTGGCATAACTTCGGTGGGCAAAACAGCCCATTGGCACACCTTTGGTGGGCAAAAGAGCCAGTTGTCATGGTCATTTTACACCTTTGTTGGGAAAAATAACTGGTTCGGCATCTTCGGTGGGAAACATAACTCGTTGGCACACCTTTGGTGGGCAAGATAGCCTGTTGTCATGTTCGCTAGGCACCTTCAATGGGAAAAATAGCCCATTGGCACACCTTCGGTGGGACAAACAGCCTCTTGGCACATCTTTGGTGGGCAAAACAACCTGTTGGCAAGTTCGCTAGGTACCTTTGATGGGAAAAATAGCCCGTTAGCACACTTTCGGTAGGTAAAACAACCTGTTGGCACACCTTTGGTGGGCAAAATAGCCTGTTGGCATAGTCACTAGGCACGGTTGATGGGAAAAACAACCAGTTGGGCATCTTTGGTGGGAAACACAGTTCGTTGGCACACCGTTGGTAGGCCAAAGCAACCTGTTGCCACGTTCGCTAGGCACCTTCGGTGGGAAAAACAACCCACTAGGCACCTTTTGTGGGAAACACAGCTCATTGGCACGCCTTTGGTGGGCCAAATAGCCTGTTGGCACGGTCGTTAGGCACCTTAGGTAAGCAAAGCAGTCCATTGGGCACCTTTGGTGGGATAGCCCGTTGGCACACCTTCAGCAGACTAAACGACCCGTTGGTACACCTTCAGTGGGCAAAACAGGCCATTGGCATGTTCATTAGGCATCTTTGGTAGAAAAATAGCCCATTGGCACACCTTTGGTGGGAAAAAAACATGTTGACATTTTACTAGGTATGTTCAGTGGGCAAAATAGCTTGTTAGCATGGTCACTAGACACCTTTGGTGGGAAGACAACTCGTTGGCACACCATCACGGGAAACACAGCCCGTTGGCACACCTTTGGGGGGAAACGCAGCTTATTGGTACACCTTCGGTGAGCAAAACAACACGTTTGCACGATTGGGAAAAAACAACCCGTTGGCACACCTTCGGGGACACACAACCCTTTCGCACGATCACTAGGCATCATCAATTTGCCAAACAGTAAGTTGGGCACCTTCAATGGGAAAATAGCCCATTGTCACACCTTCGATAGGCAAATCAACATGTTCGCACACCTTTGGTGGGCAAAATAGCCAGTTGGCACGAACGTGAGCTACGTTCAATGGGAGAAATAGCCTGTTGGGCAGCTTCGGTGGGAAGCACAACCCGTTGGCACAACATCGGTGGGAAAGATAGTAAGTTGGCACTGTCTCCAGGCACCTTTGGTGGTCAAAATAGCTCATTGGCATGGTAGCCAGGTGCTTTCGGTGGGAAAAATAGCCCGTTGGGTAGCTTCGATGGGAAACACAACTCGTTGGATCACCTTTAGTTGGTAAACAGCTAGTTGGCACCATTTCTAGGCGTCTTTCGTGGGAAAACAACTCGTTAATATTGTCGCTAGGCACCTTAGGTGGGAAAAATACTAAGTTGGCGCAATCACTAGGCATCTTAAGTGGGAATAAAAGCTAGTTGGCACACATTCAGTGGGTAAAATAGCTCATTGGCACGGTCGGTGGGAAAAACAATCTGTTGGGTAACTTTGGTGGAGAAAACAGCCCGTTGGCAGAACTTCGGTGTGCAAAATGGCTTGTTGGCACACCTTTGATGGGCAAAACAACCATTTGACACAAATACTAGGCACCTTCGGTGGCAAAACAACCAGCTGGCATGTTTGCTATGCACATTTGGTGGGAAAAATAGCCCATTGGCACACATTTGGTAGGCAACAGAGCCCTTTGGCATGATCACTAGGGATCATTGGTGGCCAAAACAGTCAGTTGGGTATCTTCAATGGGAAAAACAGTCAATTGGGCACCTTTGGTGGGAAACACAACTCATTGGCACACCTTCGGTGAACAAAACGGCATGTTGGCACAATTGTTAGGCACCTTCAGTGGGAAAAACATCTCGTTAACACACCTTTGGACGCAACATAGCCCTTTCGCACGATCACAAAGCATCATCAATTGGCTAAACAGTCAGTTGGGCACCTTCGATGGGAAAAATAGCCCATTTTCACACATTCAATAGGCAAAACAACCTATTTGCACACCTTTAGCTTGCAAAACAGCTAGATGACACGGACGTGAGGTACGTTCAATGGGAGAAATAGCCCATTGGGTAGCTTCGGTGGGAAGCATAGCCTATTGGCACACCTTCGGTAGGCAAAATAGCTATTAGCACACCTTCAGTGCACAAAACAGACCATTGGCACGGTCATTAGGCACCTTCGATGGGCAAGACAACCCGTTGGGACGTTCGCGAGGATCCTTCGGTGGGAAAAATAGCTCTTTGGCACACCTTTGGTGGGCAACACGTCCCATTGCCACAGTCCGTTGGGTAACTTTGGTGGAAAAAATAGTCTATTGGTAGAACTTTGGTGTGAAAAATAGCTTGTTGGCACACCTTTGGTGGGCAAAACAGCCGTTTGGCACCAACACTAGGCACCTTCGGTGGGCAAAACAACCCGTTGGCACACCTTTGGTAGGCACTTTGATGAGAAAAATAGCCCATTGGCATACCTTCGGTGGGAAACAAATCCCTTTGGCATGGTCGCTAGGCATCATTGGTGGCCAAAACAGTCAGATGGGCACCTTCAATAGGAAAAACAGTTAGTTGGGACCTTCAGTGGGAAACACACAACACGTTGGCATACCTTCGGTGGGTAAATTAGTCAGTTAGGCATGGTCGCTAGGCATCTTTGGAGGGCAAAACAGTCAGTTAGGAACTTTTAGTGGGAAAAATAGCCTGTTGGAACATCTTTGACAAGCAAAACAGCCCGTTGGCACACCTTTGGTGGGTAAAACAACCCTTTGACACTATTGCTAGGCACCTTCAGTGGGAAAAATAGATCGTTGGGCACCTTTGGTGGGAAAAACAACCCGTTGACACACCTTTGGTGGACAAAACATTCTGTTGGCTCAATCACTAAGCACCTTTAGTGGGAAAAATTGCCCATTAGTCACCATTGTTGGGAAATACAGCCAGTTGGTATACCTTCGGTAGGAAAAACAACACATTTGCACGGTTGCTAGGCATATTAGGTGGGCAAAATAGCCCATCGGCACGGTCGCTAGGTACCTTCGATGAGAAAAACAGCCCATTGGCACACCTTCTGTAGGTAAAACAGCTAGTTGCCACAATTTTGGTGGGTAGAATAGCCCATTGGCAAGTTCGGTAGGCACCTTCTATGGGAAAACAACTCCTTGACGCACCTTTAGTGGGTAAAACAACCCATTGTCACAACTATGGTGGGCAAAACAACACGTTGTCATGAT
>JAOTAY010021128.1:0-11201 GCA_025629805.1 Erythroxylum baracoense | reverse complement strand
GTTCAATTCATTTAGTTAAATCAAAACATTCCAAAACCCCACTCTTAACTAATTTAGTTTGCATTTCATGACAATTAATCTAGCTTAGATCATTTGCTCTAGGTTTCGATTAAGTGAGACGACTCAGGGTTGCACTCTATATTGCAATCATAGGAATTAAATTTTTGATTCGGTTTCCAAGGGAGTGATACGAAGACTCAACCACACACCCGATCACCTATGGTAGTGTAGTTTCCTATAGGAAGTTTAAGTAAACACTAACCCTTAAACACTTGAGTGAAATGAGTGAAAACTATGAGGAAAATTCATTTATGCAACTTGACTTACCTTTGAGTGATTGCGCAAATTGTGTGTTTGCTTGTGTACACCAATGAAAAAAGTAGTCATGATATATGCATTAACTTGATATTTGAGTGGCTTAAATTTGAGGGATTGTGTGTTTTGATCTTTGCAAAAATGAAGTGGTTGAATTGATTGGTTGTATTTATTTTGCTTGAGAACAAGCAAAGATTCAGTGTGGGGATGTTGATAGGTGTGCATTAGGATATGTTTTTTATAGGTAATTAGTATATGTTTTCTTACATAATGGTTGTTTATCGCTCTAGTTTAGGATTTAGTTTGCATGTTTTTATTAAGTTTGATTTCCATTGTGTTCTTGTGTGTTGGATGCTAGTTGAGGGTAAGAATTGCTTACTTTTTTGTAGGAAAAGATAGGAAGCAAGTTGGAGGATGAACATGAGAGTATAGAAGAGAAGACCAGAGGATTACATCTGGGACCAATTCCCACGGACGTAGGAAATCATGACAGGATGTTTTTGCCTGTAATTTCCACGCTCGTGGGAATCATGCAAATTCCCACAGACGTGGGAATTGAAACTCGAAATAATATGTGAGGCTTCATTAAACCTAGGATTTTTGGATTATAAAAAGAGGGGAAGCCTCCATCTTCAAGGGGGGACAACACCTACCTGTAGAAAGACCATCCTTGGGTGAAGAACACATGTTTGGAGCATCAAGGAAGGATTAAAAACAAGGATCATCATCAAAATTGGGCAAAAATAGCATATCAACACCAAAATTCTAGATTTTGGCAAAAAAGAGAAGAAGTTTTCTTATTCACTTTCTATCATTTTAATCTCTTCCTTTCTTTACAAAGATGGATTATTTGAATGTTGATAGTGTTATGGAGACTATGTTAGGCTAATTTCAAATTATGGATTGCTTTTTCATTATTTTTTTCAAAACTCATGTTTTATTGAATTGAATGAAGTGTCTTTGATAATTGTTGTTCTTAATTGTCATCCTGCAACAAAACGAGAGAGTAAGTGAGATGAAAATTGTGTAGGATTGTACAACGAGAGTTGGTGACCTATAGACTAGAAATTATTATGTCAATTGAATAATTAGAAGAGAGATCTCAATTAGTCAATTGATCATCCATAGGATAGTGTAATAACTAGTTGAATCAGTAGAGTCATTAGGTAAGTTGACAGATCGTTCAATCGATTCCTGTCAATTCAATTAGGGACAAATAGTTACATCTTGAGAGAGGGTAATTAGTACATTCGGAAATCTAGGGTGAGACACAATTCAATCAGTAAAATATGAGGGAGACATAATAAGGAAAAAGTAATCTCTAGCAATTAGATCCTTAAATTCATATTTTCTACAATTGCAGTATTGTCCATTGTTTACATTAGTCTTTTAATTTTAATTTAATTTTCTAGATTAATTGCATTAAATAATTTTATTTTTTAAACAAAGTCTTTTCTAAATTAAGTGCTTTTTGGGCATCAATCCCAATAGGATCGATATCTACTCTTTCTAACTACAAGTCACGACCTGTTCACTTGCAATTTTTGAGCGTAAAATAAGTGGATAGGTTTCACAATCCATCAATAGGTTCATGCTTATTTTGGTTCAATAAAAGCAAAAAGAGGAATAGGATTTCATAATCATAGGAAAGAGTACGCAAGCGTATTAAGAGAAGTGTAGAAGAACTATAAACTGAGAGAAGGAAAGAATTGGGAGAAGAAGGTCTTGGTGTCAGAATATAGGCACTGGCCACGACCGTGACCTGTCAAGTCACGATCATGGCCTGCGATTGGGTATTCCTTCAGTTGTACGCCGTATGTTGTGGCTTGCGACTATGCACAAAAAGGAAAGGACACAAATTTTAAGTAAAAACTTTACCATTTTACCCTTTTTACCACATATTTATTCAATTCTTACTTTACTTTCACCTTCAATTTCATTTTACTTTATCTCTCTAGAATTCCAACATTCAAACACTCTCACTTCTCTCTAAAATTTTTGTAATCTCTAAATCATCCCAATTTTAACCCAATCATGCCTAGTATCAAGCAAACCACCCGACAGGAGCTTTATGGAACACAATAAGTCACGGGACAGGGGAGACGAAACTGAATAGCAGACTTTGAAGCTCTATTTCCTATTTACACCAAGGAGGAAGGTATTCATTTCTGTTCTCTTCGTTCTAGGCAAATTATTGTGCCTAAATATTTTGATTTCGATACATTGGATAGGATAGAAGTGCATGAGCAGGTAGAGAACTTAGCAGAGAGGATCTAGTATTAGATTCCAATTCCCTGTTTATAAAGAGCTTACGCTTGAATTTTTCACGTCCCTGACCTTTGACCTTAAGAACACTAAGGAATTACAGTTTAGATTGAGGGGGCAAGCGTATGAGTTAACGATAGAAATTATGTGCGACATATTTAGATTCCCCGTATCCACCATTTTTGACCAACATGATAACTTCCGTGCCTCCCAATACTAACACGAGCTTATCGGCAATGAACGCTTTTATGCCAAAAGTTTCCACAACAATATTATTTGGTCCCATGAACAATTACTGCTGCACAAATTTATGTGCCAGTTAGTCTTTGACAAATCAGAGACCAACAAATGTTCAACTAAGGAACTGTTCACACTGTGGTGCATGGACTATAATATTCCGGTATGCACATCCACGCATGTGCTAAATGTTGTTGCTATAATTCAGCAAAAGCGGAGCAACCATCTTGGAATTGGGTACCTGGTGTCTGCCATCGCAGAGCATTTTTGTGTGGATTTGAGGGGTTAACAATGCATCTGCCCGAGTACCTTGACTGCTATCATCTATTTCGGGTAAAGATCATTCACTCCACCAACCTGAGTCTGCGAGAAATAAATGAAAAGACATATGAGTAGACCAGGACGGGCCAGGCAAGCTCAAGCTTCGCGCCACCTAGGCAGGCACAGGAAGCATCAACTAGCGAGGAATCGGAAGAAGAGGAAGAAGAGGACCAACGCTGGACAACGATTTTGGATGCAATCTCTAAAACCAACAGAATATTAAAGGAAGTCGTACGTACATAAAGACACCAAAGCTGAGAAATCCGCCGACTCCATCGGTATTTCGAAGCTCAGAGTATTCAATTACCACCTCCCACACCATCACCACCTCCATCTCCTTAGGATTCAAGTCTAACCCAAAATTTTTCTTCCATTCTATTTTGTTTTGTGTTATTCATTTTTCTATTATTTTTATTTTTATTTTTATTTTTATCATTAATTTTATTTGTTCTTTGTTATTTTAATTTTTTTGCACATTTCGTTTATGCATGTGTCGTGTGTGTTCCTTCTCATATTGAGGACAATGTGTTTTTCAAATGTGGGGAGGGATTCTGTGTTTTTCTTTTATGTAAAATTTGCATACTGTATGTTAGTATTAGGTTGCATAATGTGAAGTTTGTGAATGTGTCAATGGCTTAGATTGAGTGAAATTTTTTTAAATTTCGAACATAGTCTATTGGGTTGGGAACAATCATTAGCCTGTGAAATTAGTAAATTAGGGGGCTTTTGGATAATTATACAGCCTACTTAGAACTTAGTGGAAATTTAGCACCTGATAAATTGTCGCATTCATTCATAATTTGAGGCCTTTTAGGTTAAGTAGCTCAATTAATATTTTTTAGGAAACGAAGAGCTAAAAGCAACAAGGTAGGCAATAAAAAAAGTTTAATTCAATAAATCACTATTTCGCTGACCTTCGGGTTATGAGTACCGGATCGACACGTATCACAAATGTATGCCTTCACATAAAAAGGCTATAATAAAATTTCAACCAAGCTGTTAACAGTTGACTTAGTCAAGCAACCGGATCGACATTCATCACAAAGGTTTGCCTCCTAGTAAAAGGCTAAGCCCCAAAAAAAGTGTTTAAATAAAAACCTACCGGACTTGTATTAGGCGTGAAGTTTCATAGAACTATACCTAGGAACAGTTACCGAGCCTGAGGGACCAAAAAATTATTAATGTGTGTGCACAATTGAAAGGGGTAAATAGGGTGATACTTGGTCTTGAATTAGTTGTATATTTAGTTCAAAGCCACTAGACACATGTTTTGCATGTTAATGATTTGACACAACCGATTGATTATATTCAAGATTAAATTAATTTCATAAAGATTGAAGTCATTGTCTCATTATTGCATTGTATGTTTTGTGTTTTGTGTGTTGTTGTTTTGTTTGCTTGAGGACTAGAAAACGTTTAAGTGTGGGGATGTTGATAGTAGTGATTTGTATGATGTTTTAAGGTTTGAATTGTTATGCATTTTGTGTTAAATTAAGTGTTAAGTATACATTTAGGGCTTAATTAGATTAGTTTTTGTGTTTAAGTGTTTTTATGGGTTAGTTTGAATCTTTGAGCTTAAATTGTATATTTTTGAGGTATCTTCATATGTGTGTTAGTGTTGCAGGGTAAACAGGGAAGAACGGTGAAGATTTGAAGAGTTCTGAACCAAAACATACAAGCCACAATCGTGCACATTAGCCACGATTGTCTCAAAAGAGGGTGAACCAGAAGCAGCTAAGCCACGATCGTGCACTAAGAGTCTCTATCATGATCGTGCACCAGGAGCAAAAATTGTGACAGAGAGTATCAAGTCAGGTCACGATCATGCACTTCAGGCCACGATCGTGACAGAAAGGAAAAAGTGCCAGCCACGATCGTGGCAGGTAGGGCTACGATCGTGCCTTGCATTAGGTTAACAGAAAACTCAATTTTTAGGTGATTTTTTGGACCATTTCGACCCCAAGTTTGAATTAGAGCTGCTACCAAATAAATAGAACAATACCTATTAGCCACCATAAAAGATTAGAAAGCGAAGAGAGTTGCACAAAACGTGAGATTCTGCCGAAAATCTGAGAGAAAACCTAGATAGAGATCAATCGATTGAGGAAGCAGACAAAGGAAGAGAGGCACGGAGATACTCTTAATGCGACGTACTTCCCGAAACAGGTGGTTTCCCGCAATTACGACTCTGAGATCCATTCCGGCAGTATTTCCTAGTTTTTATTTAGAATTGTTTATCGTTGAGTGTTGATTTTTCTGTCTGAACTCACCTTCGAGTTACTTATTCTTGAGATTAATAAAATTGATTTGATTGTGTTTTATTTCGATTTATTGTGATTCAATTTGATTTTTCATAACTGGGCATTAAACTGAGAGGGTGAGCCGGTGAAAATCATCGATTAGGTTAACGAGAGTTAGGTAAATTGATAGTAGAGAATTAAATGAAACTGGTAGAGTCATGTAACGAGAGATCGAGCACAGATTCCCTGTAGGTTAATAGACAATGTTAGAACTAATTTAGGTTTTAGACAAATTACTGATCGAGAGATCTCAATTTCCATAATTTGAATTAGGGTTTATTAATTAGGGTTAAGAATTATAACTCGAGAGAGAGTAACTCATCGTAGGATCATCTAGGCCTATTAAATCGGAATTTTCATAATTGAGTAGATTTTCTTTAATTTCGAATAGATTCCCCTTTCTCTCAATTGGTCGCTTTTAGGTTGAAATTCGGATTATTTGTGTGAGTTCGCTTTTGTTTGTTCTTTTTGGTGATTTAATTTCTCGTATTTAATTCTCAATTGATTTAAATTTCTGCAGTAGTTGTTAAATTAGGTTTTGCGAACTTAGCTGCCATTAGATTTAGGACTAGTTCCCTTCCTCGTGGGATCGACGCCTTATGTACTACTCGAACGACCTGTGCGCTTACGGAATTTACCAAGGTTATAAATAGTAAAACTTAGTTCATGCATAACCTTGCGAACAAATTTTTGACACCATTTCCGAGGACGACAACTTAGTTTTACAGTTTAAGACGTTAGGATAGCTTTTAATTTTTGTTTTTGTTTTTTGTAGTTTTACATAGGAATCGTGCTCTTACATGAACACAAGAGTCACGAGGGGTTCGAGACGCGAAATTAAGACTTTAGATTTAGACATAACACATTTAGAACGAACCCTTAGGAAAGCTTGACGAGAAGAAGAAGAAGTTCGAGAAATCACAAATGGCTGAGGAATTCCAAAGAAACATGGATCAAGAAGTCAACCCTGGTAGGTAACAACAGAGGACCCTCATGGATTTTATAAGGTTAGGGTTCAATCCTACGAACTAAGGAGTGGCTAAACCACCTGTTCAAGCAGTTTCTTTTGAAATCAAGCCAATCCTCCTGAACATGCTTCAACAGAACGTCCAATTCTATGGACTTGCAAATGAAGACTCGAACGCTCACATTGTGAGTTTTCTTGAGATCTGTGATATTTTTCGATATCACCAGATGTCAGAAGACGCAGTGAGAATTAGACTGTTTCCATTTACGCTTAGGGATAGAGCGAAGGCTTGGTATCATTCACTGAGCCCCGTTAACATTACAACGAGGAAACAGTTAGTACGTGCCTTCTCGGATAAGTATTTCCCATTAACAAAGCCACCAAAGTTATTAAGGAAATTACAAATTTCCAACAAGGTGATGGGGAGTCCACTTATGAAGCGTGGGATCGTTACAAGGATTTGCAGAGGAGATGCCCACACCACAATCTACCCAAGGAGTTCTTACTACATACATTTTATAACGTAGTAAACCCACAGACTAGAGGCACCATCGATGCAGCATCGGGAGGGTCCTTAATGAGAAAGACGATCGATGAAGCTGAGGAATTAATAGAGAAGATGGCTAGCAATAGTTGCTTATGGGTTAGTGAACATAGTAGGCAACCTACTAACTTTAGGGACTAGAAGGGAGTTGTCGCTGTCGATCAGATGACGGAAATGCAAGCTAAGATCGACAACTTGACGCGACAATTCAATAATATAAAAGCGTCATCCTTCGCTACAGTAAAAGCCTTGCAATTGAAGTGCGAGCTATGTGGCCAATTTGATCATGATACAGTGGACTACTTTTTGGTGAGAGAAGATAAACTGGAGCTAGTTTATTACATGGGAGTCCAATTTAGACATGGAGGGGGTAATAATCCCTACCCCAACACATATAACCCTAAGTGGAAGAATCACCCAAATTTCCCCTAGTCTAACAACAACAATGGAGGGCAGTTCAGACCCCAAAGACAATTGAGTTTCCCACAGAACAAAACAAGCTCGATGGATTCAAAATTGGATAAAATTTTGGATTAAGATAGGAGGAATGGAGGAAGCATATAGGAGGCTCGAGAGTAAATTCAAGTAAGTCACGAAGAATTACTTCGTCTATCCACAATTTAGAAGTCCAAGTGGGGCAGCTCGCAGAAGTAATGTCAACTCAAAATGCTAGAATTCTTCCAAGCAACACCGATTCGTACCCGAAAGAGCGTATCATGGTTGTAAGCCAGACTTAGGATGAGGAGCTAGAAAAGGTAGACAAAGGAGAAGGTAAAGTAGTCAAGGACGATCTTCCAAGTGAGATTGTGAACAAATCAGTGCCAATAACTCGACAGGTATTCTCACACCAATCTTTTGCTCAGAAGGAATTATATACTAGGAGGGGAGCAGTAATGTTACAAGAAATCGAGCCAAACAAAGTTAAGGAAGTGACAGAACAAATACAATCTAAACTGAATTTATAAGAGTCTGTCACATAGAAGAGGAAGGAGCACATACTGGAAGACACCCCTAACATAGTGAAGAAGGACGATCCAGGGAACTTTTTCATCCCCTGCAATATCAACAAGATCATTATAGATAGAGCATTCGTAGACTTATGCACAAGTATAAATGCAATGCCCTACACTCACAGTCTTAAATTAGGGTTACGAGAGTTAGTGCCCACAAAGATTTTGGTTAAGACGGTCGATAGGACTTCACTGAGACCGATGGGAATTATACAAGATGTGCCGGTCAAGGTCGATAATTTTATCTTTCCCATGGATTTCTATATTTTGGACATCAATGATGATGAGAATACTCCGATGATTCTTAGTCGACCATTTTTAGCCACAGTGCACTTCATGATTGATGTAGATGGGGGCGAACTAACTCTACGAGTAGGGAAGGAGCAAGTGACCTTCAAGGTGACTGTTAGAGAGTACAGAGCTCTTTCAACTCTAGTGGATCGCAACAAACCCAAACCTCGAGGAGAATGGGAAGACATTGAGAATCCTGCAAATGTTTTTCAGAAGAAGCGCTTACGAAGAAGAAGGCGAGGCAAAGAAAATTCCAAAGAAGGTGGTAGTCGGAATATGGTAGCAAATATTCAGACTTTGAGATTAATAATGAAGCTATCATCAAATCAGTCATTCCAACCACCGTGAGCTTTACAAGGAGCGTCGAACTACCGACATTAAAAGAATCGCTACATAGGAGGCAACCCATGAAAAAATTAGTTTGTTGTTCAATCTTGTTAAATTAGTTGAATTTTGTAGTTAGGTTCATTTTTATTTTGGTTCAACAAAAGCAAAAAGAGGAATAGGATTTTGGAATCATGGGGAAGAGTACGCAAGCGTATTAAGAGAAGCGAAGAAGAACTATGAACTGAGAGAAGAAAAGAATTGGGAGAAGAAGGTCTTAGTGTCAAGATATAGGCATTGGCCACGACCGTGACTTGTCAAGTCACGATCGTGGCCTGCGATAGGGACTCCCTTCAATGTTACGCCTCATGCCACAATCGTGGCATAGGAATCCACGATCGTGGCTTATGACTGTACACAAAAAGGGAAGGGCTCAAATTTTAAGTGACGACTTTACCATTTTACCCTTTTCACCACCTATTTATTCAATTCTTACTTAACTTTCACCTTCATTTGCATTTTTACTTTATCTCTCTAGAATTCCAACCTTCAAACACTCTCACTTCTCTCTAAAATTTTTGCAATCCCTAAAGCATTCCAATTTCAACCCAATCATGCCTCGTATCAAGCAAACCACCCGATGGGAGCCTCACAGAGCACAATAAGTCACGGGACGGGGGAGATGAAATCGAGCAGTGAACTTTGGAGCTTCATTTCCCATTTACACTGAGGAAGAAGGTATTCATTTCCATTCCCTTCATTCTAGGCAAATTGTTGCGCCTAAATACTTTTATTTTGATACATTAGATAGAATAGAAGTGTGTGAGTGGGTAGAGAACTTAGCAAAGAGGATCCAATGGGGACAATTTATTAGATTCTAATTCCCCGTTTATGAAGAGCTCACCCTCAAATTTTTCACATCCCTAACCTTTGACCCCAAGAACACTAAGGAATTATGGTTTAGATTGCGGGAGAAAGCATACGAGTTAACGATAGAAATTATGTGCGACATATGTGGATTCTCATAATCTACCATTGTTGACTAACATAATGACTTCTGTCCCTCCCAATACTATCACGAGCTTACCGGCATTGAGCGTTTTTACACCAAAAATGCCCACAATAACATTATCCGATCGCATAAACACTTGTTGCTGCACAAATTTATGTGCCAGCTGGTCTTTTGAAAAATCAGAGACCAACAAGTATTCAACCAAAGAGCTGTTCATATCGTGGTGCATGGACCATAGTATCCCAGTCTGCACATCCACACATATGCTGAATGTTCTTGCTGCAGTTCCGTGGAAGAGGAGCAACCATCTTGGAATGGGGTACTTGGTGTCCGTCATCGCAGAGCATTTTGGTGTGGATCAGAGGGGGTTAATAGTGCATCTGCCCGAGTGCCTTGACCACCATCATCTATTTCGGGCAGAAATCATTCACTCCACCAACATGAACCTGTGAGAAATAAATGAAAAGACACACGTGTCGACCAGGATGGGTCACGCAAACTCGAGCTCCGCACTACCTAGGCAAGCATGGGAAGCATCATCGAGCGAGGAATTAGAAGAAGAGGAAGAAGAGGACCAATGCTGGACAATAATTTTAGATTCGATATCCAAAACCAACAGAACATTAAAAGAAGTGGTGCATACACAAAGACGCTAGAGCCGAGAAATCTGTCGACTCCATCAGTATTTCGAAGCTCAAGATATTCAATTACCACCTCCCACACCATCACTACCTCCATCTCCTTAGGATCCAAATCTAATCTAAAATTTTTCTCCAATTTTATTTTTTTTTGTTTTATTTATTATTTTATTAGTTTTAGTTTTAGTTTTATTTTTATTGTTAATTTTATCTGTTCTTTGTTATTTTAATTTCTGTTTGCACATTTCATTTATATATATGCTATGTGTGTTCCTTCTCACATTGAGGACAATGTGTTGTTCAAGTGTGGGGAGGGGATTGTGTGTTTTATTATGTTTGTGAATTTTGCATACTGTATGATAGTATTAGGTTGCATAATGTGAAGTGTGTGAATGTGTCAATGGCTTAGATTAAGTGAATTTTTTTTTAATTTTGGACATAGTCTATTGGGGTTGTGAACAATCATTAGCTTTCAAAAATTAGTGAATTAGGGGGCCTTTGGATAATTATACAGCCTATTTAGGACTTAGGGGAAATTTAACACCCGAAAGATTGTCGTATTCATTCATAATTTGAGGCCTTTTAGGTTAAGTAGCTCAAGTAGTATTTTTCATGGAAACGAATAGCTAAAAGAAACAACGTAGCAAAAAAAGGGTTTAATTCAATAAATCACTATTATGTTGACCTTCGGGTTATGAGTAGAGTTAGTAGCTAGTTGAAAACGTGATATAGCTGAGTAACCGGATCGACACGCATCACAAATGTGTGCCTTCGTGTAAATTGGCTATAATGACGTTTCAACCAAGCTGTTAACAATTAACTTATTCGAGTAGCTGGATCGACATTTATCATAAATATTTGCCTCCGAGTAAAAGGCTAAGTCATGGGTTTAAAAAATAGAATATAATAATAATAATAATAATAATAATAATAATAATAATAATAATAATAATAATAATAATAATAATAATAATAAT
>JAOTAY010021127.1:0-11203 GCA_025629805.1 Erythroxylum baracoense | reverse complement strand
TTGGTGTATTTTTTATTTCAATAAAATATTTTATTTTTACTTATTCTTATAAGTTTTACTTCTTATTTATTATATACAGGTTTAAAATGGTTCAATACCGGTTGAACCTCTAAATCTTAAACATTTCCTTCGACCGGTTTAAGATCCGGTTCGGTTTTTAAAACATTGGTTTTTATTCAAGGAAAGGATATTCTTTTCTTAGGATCCTATTCTTCCTTTTGTTTACGAGATTTCCTACCATTAGAGGCAATCTTTTGGAAGTCAATGATTTAGCCATTAAACAATTTGATTCTTGGTTTTCAATATAAATAACCATTTCCATCAAAGAAAGGAGATCTATAATGTTTTGACAATTTTAACTAGAAGAAGCTGTGGATACACCTACTTATGTTATAATGGTTTTTGCTTAAAAATTATGTTTAGAAGTTCAATATAAGAGACCCATTATAATATCAATCATTAATTCATAATGATGCTTAAAAGGAGGGCGACTCAAGAACCAGTGAATTTAAAACATTTTTACCATATAAAAATGTATGAGATGAAAATGTAGTTACAATGCAATCATACAAATATAAATAATGTAAAGAGATTACAAATTAATTTTATATTAGTTTGGCAAAAAAGTTTGGGCCTACGTATACTCCTCAAAGCTCATTTAAGATTCCACTAAATTATTCTTTTAACTAGAAGAAGGAGAAAAATCTTTTCACAACCTTTCATAACGGTTAAAAGTAACAAAAAACATATTAAATCAAAGAAGTTCAAAAAGTAATCTCCTAATAAAACTTAACAGCTTCAATCAGCTTTGCTTACTAATTTTAATGCTTTAAGAGTCACCATCGATGTTGTTTTTTAATATATGTTTTTAGTCCTAAATCTTCACCACACTATTTTGGTCAAATGTTCAATTTCTTGCTTTGCTTTATTTTCTTCATCTAGACTTAATTCAAATTTTCTCAAATGTCAGGGCATTTAAAAGATCAAGTATGGCATAACAATAGTATTTTAATATGGAGGAGGCTGAGGGAAACCTTGGGGAATTGAAATATGATGATTGATGATTGAGAATAACTTCTAGGTTAGAGCATATGTGAAAACACCAATTGAGGATCTGGATAGTCTTGGATTCAATGTTAAGGTGTTACTATTGTTTACTTTTATACGTAGAAACTTAATCTAATTGGTGTAGGATATTGATTTAAACTCCTCTTTAAGTTGCTTCATTGACATATTAACTATCCATGAAAGTTAGACATCCTAACTTATAAATTTCTGCTTTATATTTTTATAAGAATATATTTACTTAAAAAAGTTTGTTTCTGCTTAATGTGGTATGAAATTGTTGTGTTACTTTTACATGCAATATGCTTGACATAGTCTAAGGCACTCTGTTCATTTGGTTATCATCTTAAGAAAAGCTTTACTTAATCTTGCCATAAACAAATTTAGAGAATATGTGTGGTTATTTTCATTTGCTCTTACTCTGTATGATGTAATTGAGCCAAATACGGATCACTAGTCTAAGAATATATCATATATGTAGTAATGAGGTATAGTAGAAATGTTATTGGTTAAGATCATTATTGATGACCCATGGACATAAAGGTGTTCCAGAAATGTTGTGCTCAACCTAGATATATTCTTAGCAAAAAAAATTAGAAATTCATTCACAATCTCAACAGACATACGGGAAGCTTACAAAAACTACCACAACAATCAACAATTCATTCACAATGATTCCAAGACAGTAGACACGCACAAATAAATCCAGAAACATCAATCCTTAATCCATTCAACAATCAGCAATTCATTCACAATGATTCCAAGACAGTAGACACGCACCAATAAATCCAAAAACATCAATCCTCAATCCATTCAACTATTAAATCCAGAAACATCAAGACAGTAGACACGACAGGTGAGCAATTACTCACCTAGTTGTATCAATCCAGAAACATCAATCCTGAATCCATTCAACTATTAAATGTATACCATAAGACCAATAAGAGATAAGATTCCAGGACAATCACCTTCGCTGAAAAACACAGGAAATGCGAGTCTCCGATGTTGCGAGTTGCGACGAAGAAGAAGAACAACGATGTCATTGACTTGCGACGGTGCAATAGGAGGCAGAACAACGTCAGGATCAAGGTTAGTGTGACTGTGAATGGAACTAAATTGTGGCCTGTAGAGAGATGAGTAGGAGACAAGTAACCACTGAGACTAACGAGTGACGAGGGAGGAAGACATGCTTTTGTTTCGTCAGAGACAAAACGACGTCATTTGTTCATTGCAAGAAAATGATGTCATTTTGTCTCTGAGAAAACGATGTCGTTTGGTCTCTTGATTTTTACTTACTTCCAGAGATAAAATGATGTCTTTTACACTTAACGCAAAACGACGTTTTTTATTTGTAGAAGAAATAACTCTAACCTTAACAAAATGACATCATTTTTTAATTAATAAAATGACGTCATTTTACATGGGATTGAACCGGCCCGCGGTCTGGCCTATCCACCCACTTCTGCGGGCCACGGGTAGTCCCCCTAGCCCAGCCTGGTCCATCCATTCAAGGGTCAAATTCCACTGGCCTGTGGCCTGGCTTATGGCCCGGTTTGATCAGGCCAAACCCGTTGACTACGGGCTAGGCCGGGCTAATATTGACATTCCTAACCCGAAGCTAGGCCCAGGCCCATGATCATGATAGAAGCTTGGTGGCCTGTCACGATCGTGACAGAGACCAAAAATTGAGTGCCATGCATGATAATAGATGCAAACTGGCTTTTAAAACGTGACTTTTCAAGGGATATTTTGGACTTTTTGGCCCAGGTAAACCCTAATATTTTCCCTAAATGGAAAAGATATATAAAGAAAAGAAAGAACCTAAGAAGAGAGATCCATTCTCTGCCACTTCGAGAAAGATCCAAGGAGAGAGGAAGAAGAAGAGAGAAGGAGAAGAAAGGAAGAAGGAGAAGAAGGGTTGTAGTGTTGCTATCTTCTCGATTTATTCTGACCCTTCCAAGTGAAATTTCATTTAATCTTTATTGTTCTTTCTTTTGAATGTGTAAGATGGATTTAATAGTGATAGATTTAATATTGATGGATTTGGGTTCGATGATGATGTTCTAAACTTCTTTAGGGATTTGTTCTTGAATCAATGTTAATGTGATTTATTTTCATGTTAATACATTGGGTGTTGTGATTATTTGGTATATTTTCATGCTTCTGTAATAAATCAAGAGATTGACCCGATAACAAAATGATTAAATTGGGTAATGAGAGTTAAACAATCTAATAGATCATGTAAATAATTAAATCAAGAATTTAGATAAAGAGAGATCTCATGTGAGGACCTGGTAGTCTATTAGAGGGATTAAGATCTGATTGGATTGGTAGGTTTTTTGGTAATTAAGAGATTACAAATTTCATAATTCAATTAGGGGTTATGATTTAGGGTTTAATGATTATAACTTGATAGGGAGTAATCCACCTTTGAAAGTTTAGGACCAATATCGTATTAACTCAAAAGTAATCATGTTAGCATTTGATGATAGGACAAATCCTCCTTCTCATAATCAACTAATCTTCCTTGTGTGATTTCCATTGTTAATTTGGTGGTGTTCAATTTGATTCTTTGTGTGTTAACTATACATTTTAATTCTAATCAATCATCTTCACGTGTTTACTTTTATGTGCAGTTTTTATTTTCATTTTAATAATTCTTTAGGCCTTAGATAACCTAGAATTAGATTAGTTCGACAACTCCTCAAGGGATCGACACCTCACATACTACACCTATGACCTATACGCTTGCACTATATTGAGGGTTTTAAATATATTAAAACTTGCTCAACAAGTTTTTGGCACTATTGCTAGGGAGTTAGTAGGATTAGTTTAAAAACAATCATAAGAAATTATTTAAAAACAAAAAAGGGGAAAGAAAGATGAGCAAGAAGTTTGGTCGCAAAGTAGAAGACAGATCAATTTGGACATCACAAGGCAACAATAAGGAATCGACAAAAGTTAAATGTTAAGAAGGGATACAAAGCACAATGATGGAGGAAACACATTATAGAGAGCAAAGGACCTTTGCGGACTTTAATGAGACACAATTTGGTCAGGAAAGTCATCATCATTATTTGACACATACAATACAAGTTGTCAAAACTACCTAGATTTCTATTGGTCTAATAATATAAGGACTCACGTAAAAGACCAAGACCTATTAGGATTTCAATAAGATGAGTTCAGTTTATGGGATTCTAAATTAGACAAGATCATAGATAAGCTTGTGAACATGGTAGAGGCCCAGAAGAGACTGGAAGAGAAGTTTAAGCCAGTAATAGAGACCGTGCCTCTTTTATTCATAACCTAGAGATTCAA
This sequence comes from Erythroxylum baracoense, assembly GCA_025629805.1. NCBI lineage: Eukaryota > Viridiplantae > Streptophyta > Magnoliopsida > Malpighiales > Erythroxylaceae > Erythroxylum > Erythroxylum baracoense. Next base: position 6,817 of record JAOTAY010021127.1, on the reverse strand, counting down.
ATGAGACATATTTCCTGTAAATTTTGTAAGAGAATTGTGTAAAACTTTCTGAGCAATATGGAAGTACATCCAAGAGAGCAGTGCAAGTTTATCACACTTAGGACTGGGAAAGAGAAAGAAGCACTAGTGGAAAAACAAGTTGAATCCCACCTTGTAGAAGACTAAGAGAAGAAGAAGGAGTGTGACTCATTCAGGAAAATTGATGTGGTCAAATCTTTAAAGGAGCAAGAAGAAGAAGAATAGAAGAAAATGGACATAGAGCTTGAAGAATATAAGAAAGTCTCTGTTTATGGAGTGAAAGAAGAAGAGGAGACGAGGGTGACTGAGTAAGAACAAGAATAGATCACCCTCTTATAGAACAAACTGCTTGATTCAATAGAAGATTCAAGGAGTTTTGTTATTCCCTGTTTTATTGACAGTTTATTAGTAAAAAGGACATCATTGAACTTAATTGGTTTCCTTAATTTTATCAATATTGTCCTTCTGATTATCTTACAATTTATAGTTTATTTACAAGCTACACAGCTAAAATTGGACAACAAGGGTGGAAGCAAGCCACTCATAATTGATCCCTACTAAGTTAAAGGATACAAGTTCAAGCTAATGACCATAACTTAGCACGTTCAGTAGTTAGAATAAAATTGTTGTGTAGTTAGATCTGTTTTAAATTCTATAAATAAGTCTTAATGATTTGGAATGAGTTGGATTACTAACTTCCTTACTCTCTTGAATCAATTATGAGAAAGGAAAGCAATCTCGGTGTCAAGTGGATTTGGGTTCCACTACCACCTTCGACACCATCACTCTAACCCTTTTCTTTTATTTTTATTGTTATTTTCAATTGTTCTCACGTTTCTCTTATTTCTTTAATTTTTATTCCCACCTTATGTATTGTTAGTTTGTTCTTCTCACATTGAGTACAATGTGTTGTCTAAGTATGGGGAGGGTTGTGTGCATGCGTATTATATGTTTTTATTTGAATGTGAATTTTGCATGTTATATGTTAGTTTTGTTTAGGATTGCATTGATGTGATTTGTGTGAATGTGTTGATGGCTAGGACTTAACGGAATCGATTTAGCTTTGAACATAGTCTTTTAGGTTGCTAAACTTTATTAGCTTGAGAAATTAGTGTTCTAGGTTGCTTCGGTTAAATATGCATGTTAATTAAGATACGATGCTAGTTCATTCACTTTAGGAATTTACTACATTGATTTATAATTTTAGTTCAATCAAATAAGTAGCATCGTTAGTATCTTTTCGTAAGAATGATTAGCTTAAGAAATGAGGTAGGGAAGAAAAAACATAATGTTGTGTAAATCCTAAATAAATAACTATTCCGCTAGCTTTTTATGAAACAAATCGGGTTATGAATAGATCTAGTAGCTAGTTAAGAATGTGATGTAGCTAAGTAATCAGGGAACATTCATCACAAATGTTTGCCTTCTCGTCAAAAGGCTATAATGACATTCCAACCAAACCGCTTAATAAAAACATGACCTAGTTAAGTAACCGGAGGACATTCATCACAAATGTTTACCTTCTCATCAAAAGGCTAGGTTCATGTTAATAAAATTAATAAAATAGTGTGTTGTTTAATAAATCCTACTGATCTTATGAATAGAATGATTTCTTATGAAAAGCCACTTAAAGATAGTTATTTTGATTGACTAATAAATTATTAATGCGTGTGTGTAAGTGATAGGAGTGAATGAATGTGACATTAAGTCCTAATTAGAATGTATATTTAGTCCAAAGTATTTAGACACAAATTTCACAAGTTAATAAGTTAGAACAACCTGGAGGATCGAGTTTATAGTTAAATTTATTTCATAAAGTTCAGCACATTGTACCACTATTGCATATATGTGTTTTGTTGTTAGGTATGTCTTATGTTTTATGTTTTATGTTTTATGTTTTGCTTTTTCTTTTTTTCTTTTTACTTGAGGATGAGCAAAAGCTTAAGTGTGCGGATGTTGATAGTTGGAGGTTGCATAATATTTTAGTGGGTAGTTTAGTATGTGTTTGGTGGTTAAATTGAATGATTAATGCATGTGTAGGTTAGGATTATGTTATTTAGTTAGATATTTGTGTTTTGAGTGTTTTATGGGCTAAAGCATGCTATTGAGCTTAAATTTTGTATATTTGAGGTGCCTTGATGTGTTTGTTAGTGTTTCAGATCAAATATCAAAGAACGGAGAGAAATCGAAGGAAACCCAGAGCAAGGCACAAGGCCACAGTCGTAGCCTTTAAGCCACGATCATGATAGAAGCTCGGTGGTCTGCCACGACCATGGCCCCATATGCCATGATCGTGACAGAGAGCAAAAATTAAGTGTTATGATAGTGGCACTATAGGCCACGATCGTAGCTAATGCGATAACAAACGCGGATTGGCTTCTAAAACACAATTTTTTAAGGGATATTTCAAACTTTTGGGCCCAGTTAAACCCTAATGTTTGCCCTAAATGGAAAAGATATATAAAGAAAAGAAAGAACCTTAGGAAGAGAGCTCCATTCTCTGCCACTTTGAGAAAGATCCAAGGAGAGAGGAAGAAGAAGAGAGAAGGAGGAGAAAGGAAGAAGGAGAAGAAAGGTTGTAGTGCTACTATCTTCCCAATCTATTCTGACCCTTCCAAGTGACATTTCATTTCATCTTTATTGTTCTTTCTTTTGCATGTATAAGATGGATTTGATAATGATGGATTTAGGTTTGATGATGTTGTTCTAAACTTCTTTAGGGATTTATTCTTGAATCAATGTTAATGTGATTTGTTTTGATATTAATACATTAGGTGTTGTGATTATTTATTATATTTGCATGTTTCGGTAACAAATCGAGAGAGTGAACCAATAATAAAATGATTAGATTGGGTAATGAGAGTTAAACAATCTAATAGATCATGTAAATAATCAAGTCAAGAATTTAGAAGAAGAGAGATCTCGTGTGATGACTCGGTAGTTTACTAGAGGGCTTAAGATCTGATTGGATTTGCGAATTTTTTGTTAATTGAGATATTGCAAATTCCACAATTCAATTAGGGTTATGATTTAGGGTTTAATGATTATAACTCGAGAAAGAGTAATCCACCATTCAAAAGTCTAGGACCGATACCATATTAACTCAAAAGTAATCATGTTAGCATTTAATGATAGGATAAATCCTCCTTCTCATAATCGGTTAATCTTCCTTGTGTGATTTCCATTGTTAATTTGGTGGTGTTCAATTTGATTCTTTGTGTGTTAATTTTATATTTTAATTCCAATCAGTCATCTTCACGTGTTTACTTTTTTGTGTAATTTTTATTTTCATTTTAATAATTCTTTAGGACTTAGATAACTTAGAATTAAATTAGTTTGACAACTCCTCGAAGGATCGACACCTTACATACTACACCTACGACCTGTGCACTTGCAATATATTAAGGGTTTCAAAATATATTAAAACTTATTCAACAATGTCTATTAAGTAAATCATTTAGTGTATATAACATTTTATAACTGTATGTATTATAAATAAATAATTTACTGAATAAAAAAATAATGAATTCAATTTAGTAGTTCAAATACCTGTTTGGTATCGGTCATACTGGCAAAAAATTAGTTCAAAATAAGAAAGTTTCATATTGAACTTTGGTACTAACTCTTTTGGTTAGCATCAACTAATATCAGCCAGTAACCAATATATCGATCAGATACTTGTCAAATATTGGTCAAATTGTAATTTAAAAAAAAGGTCTAAGACTAAATTTTAAAATTTTAGAATTTCTCTTATATAAAATAATAATTCTCTATACATAAAAAGAAATATGATAAAATTGTCTACAATTTATTTAATAAATAGTAAAGATATACATAAGAATGCATTAAATAATTTTTTAATGTAATTAGACTTATACAAAATGATTATAGATGATATAACTAAATATATTAGTTTAACATAATTCAAATATTTTAATAAATATTTTTAAAATTTGTATATTTCATATTAATAATATATATAATTTTTAGTGGATACATGTGAAAATTATTAGAATAACTTTTGAAATATTTAAAGATAACATTTGAAATTAACTTTACTTATCATAAATGCAATTTTTACTTTATATTATTCTTAATGTTATATTTATCTGAGAGTTAAACAATCTTTTTTATCTCAATCTCCTTAGACAGAATTTTCCTAGACATGTAATTTAATAGCATAATAATTCACTATAATTATACTCGATAATAGCTATTAAATAGACAACTAAAGAACACTAGAATTTGATGAAGTTCGACCAATTATGCCTATGTCCTCGAACATTGATATTTCACTATTTCAAGGAAATAATACAAGTGAAAATATTACAAAGAGAGAGAGAATCTTGCTTTAAGAAAAGATATGCACTTTTGAAATAATTAAAACTAAAGGAGGAAGGTTTATTTTATAAGGGAAGCAACCTCCCACAGATCTATATTTTCCCTGTGTGGGATGAGCCACAATTGTTGACAATTCAACAAATCTCCACCTTGGAAAATTCCACATCTTCAAATCTCTCACAAAACTCATCTTTAGTAGTGCCTTCAAATGCACTTCAAAGCGCCCATCTTTAATTTTTAGCCAATTGATAAAGTCTAAAAAATGTTGAAACTTGATTGGAATCACCACTTTTGTCAACATTTCAGTAGGATTTTCAGTGGTTTTAATCTTTTGAATTGCCACTCCACCTTCTTCAAGAACCTCTTGTACAAAGTGGTAATGGATATCGATGTGCTTCGTCCTTGTATAGTAAACCTGGTTCTTTGTTAAAAGGATAGCACTCTGGCTATCACAATGCACTTTGATGTACTTTTGTCAAACCCCTAATTCACCAAGCAATCCTTGAAGTTGAATTACCTCTTTCACAGCCTCTATAGTTGCCATATACTCTGCCTCCATGGTCGACAAAGCAACTGTTAACTATAAGTTAGACCTCCAACTGACTAGTTCCTTTGCAAGAGTAAACACATAGCCAGTAGTTGATCAAGGCCTGTCCAAATCATCAGCATAGTTAGAATCATAATATCTAACTATACATTGACCATCTTGCTTATCCCTCTGAAATACCAAACCAACATATACGATGTTCAAATGTACTATAGAATCCATTTCACAGCTTGCCAATGTTTCTTTCTAAGATCATGCATATACCTGCTCACAACCCTAACTGGCTGTGACATGTCAGGCCTTCTACACACTATAATATACATCAAGCTACCAACAACATTTGTATGCGGTACTTTTGACATGTATTCCCATTCTACATCATTCTTTAGAGACAAAGATGCACTAAGCTTGAAATGAGGAGTGAGTAGAGTACTAATAGGCATTGAATTTTCATTCAAGCCAAAACGTTTCAGTACCTTTCTCAGATAATGTTTTTGAGTCAAACAAAGTCACCCCGATTCCCTATCTCTGCTTATTTCCATGCCGAGAATCTTCTTGGCTTCACCTAGATCCTTCATTTTAAACTCCTGATTCAACTGAATCTTCAATCTCTCAATTTCTCTTAGATTCATTGAAGCTATCAACATATCATCAACATACAGGAGAAGATAGATAGAGTATCCATCTTATAACTTGTGAAAATACACACAGTGATCGTATTTTCTTCTTATATACTTCTGCCCTATCATAAACTTGTCAAATTGCTTATACCACTACCTCAGAGATTGCTTCAATCTGTAAAATGATTTTTCAAGTTTGCATAACATATTCTCTTTTCCAGTAACTTTAAAACCTTCGAGTTGGGTCATATAGATATACTCCTCCAAGTCTATATGTAAAAATGCAGTTTTTACATCTAATTAAACTAGTTCCCTATCAAACTGTGCTATCAAAGCCAACAAAATTTAGATGGAGTATGTTTTACAACTAGAGAAAAAACTTAATTATAATCAATTCCCTCTGCCTGAGTGTAACCTTTGACCACCAGTCTTGCTTTGTAGCAAACATCATTCTTTTTAGGAAATCAATCTTTCTTTGCATATACCCATTTGCATCTAATTGCCTTCTTTCCCTTTAAGAGATTAGCTAGCTTCTACGTCTGATTTTTATGAAGGGATTGTATTTCTTCATTTTTGGTTATCCTCCACTTATCTTTTTTTGAACTTCGGACTAATTCCTTATAAGTGGTAAGAATTTCATCAATTTTAATTGTAGATGCATCAGCCATCATATTAACAAAACGAGCAAGTACTTGAGTGTTTCTATTTGACTTTCTCAATGCAATTAGTAATTGTTGCTGTAGAGGTTCTTAGGTTGGAACCTCTTCTTCATCTGACTCCTCTTCTACCATAGGAGTTTTTGTATCTGCTTCATCATTTGCTAGGGTAATAATTTTTCTTTCGAACTCCACCTACTTTAGAGTACAATATGTCTTCTTAATACTTTCTTAACATGGTAGATTCATCAAAGGTAACATCCTGCTAAAAATTATTTTCTTTGACTTTAGGCACCAAAGATAATATCCTTGCACACTAAAGGTGATCCCTATGAAAATTGCTTTCTTTGCACGTGGATCCAACTTTGACTCCTTAACATAATAGTATGCAGTGTAACTAAACATATGTAAGGAATCATAATCTATAACAAGTTTTCCAAACCATTTCTCCAATGGCGTTTTACCACCAATAGCACTAGATGATAGGGGGTTGAAGAGATGACAAGAATATTGTAACACTCCATTACCCTAGGGTACGCATCGGGACGCCCGTAGGTTATTCCGATACATATCCTAAGATAAGGGAGCGCTACGTACAATTACTATAGAACTCCACATGGCATCACATACATTTA
>JAOTAY010021126.1:0-11203 GCA_025629805.1 Erythroxylum baracoense | reverse complement strand
CTCAATGACCCTCTCTAACTCAATTTTCAAGCACACAAATCACATTTTTCATACCAATCACATTTAACAAATATACCAGGAAATGTCATGAATGCATGTACAGTCATTTTCATGTGCAAAATTTACTATTCACTTGTATGCGTATGTATGAACATGCCAAGACAATTCTAAACGCCCGTGGACTACTCAAAATTACTCTTCTACCCTTCCCATCGGTGATGGGATGTTACAGGCATACTCTCAAATTCACTTATGACGTAACAAACCAAGTGAAAGAAAGCAAAGTTAGCATGCTAACTCACCAATATGAATTGTTCCAAATAAAATATGATGAAAGCATTTCTAACACGTATACTAGATTTATTGATATTATTAATACACTCAAAGGTCTTGGAAAGACCTATACTAATGTTGAAATAGTAATAACATTAATTAGGTCACTTCCGAAGATAGTGATGGCTATACAATAAACTAAGGATATAACAACACTACCATTAGAGGAACTTTTTGGATCTCTCCTCCCATACGAAATGAGGATTCAGGAGATGCAAGAAGAAATGATGCTTCTAAAGAAAAAGAATTTAGTGTTTGAGGCCTCAAAAGAAGAATCAAGCAAAAATGAAGCAACATCAACTAGTGAAAGCAAAGAAAAGAACACTGGATTACTCAAAGAAAATTCAGGAAGTTATTGAAGAAGAAATTCTACAAAAGAAAGGACTTCAAGAAAGGTAAAATTAATTTAAAACATCAATCCCCTAACATTATTTTCATTGATTGTATAAAACATGGCCATATAAAGTGACAATGTCCTTAACTCAAAGATAATGAGAAGTATGAGAGAAAGTATAATAAGGAGAACAAAGATAAAATAAAGCACTTAAAGCATCAACTTAGGATGACATAAGTGAATTTGAAAGCAAGCATTCAAAAGAAGAGATAACTCATATATACTTTATATGAGATCCCATACTGGTTGGAGAGGGGAACGAAGTGCGCCTTATAAGGGTATGGATACCTCTCCCTCACAAGACACATTTTCCCAAGGTGTGGGAAGAGTAAAACCATGAGGGCTTGGCTAGGCTAAGGTCCAAAAGTAGACAATATCTATAGGCAGGTGGTTTAGGGCTGTTACAACGGTATTAGAGCCAGTACCTGAACCGATGTGTTAGCGAGGACGCTAAGCCCTAAAGGGCGGTAGAATGTGAGATCCCATATCGATTGGAGAGGGGAACGAAGTACGCCTTATAAGAGTATAGATACTTCTCCTTTAAAGATGCGTTTTCCTAGGAGTGGGAAAAGCAAATCTGTGAGCCAAGGCCCAAAGCGGACAATATCTGTGGGCAGGGTGGTATAGGGCTATTACAATGGTATCAGAGCCAGTACTCGAACCGGTGTGTCAGCGAGGATGCTGAGCCCTAAAGGGGGTGGAATGTGAGATCCCATATTGGTTGAAGAGGGGAACAAAATATGAGATCCCATATCCATTAGAGAGGGGAACAAAGTACGCCTTATAAGAGTATGGATACCTCTCCCTCATAAGAAGCATTTTCCTAAGGTGTACGAAGAGCAAAACCATGAGAGCTTGACTGGGCTAAGGCCCAAAAGTGGCCAATATCTGTGGACGGGTGGTTTAGGGCTGTTACAATGGTATCAGAGCTAGTACCCGAATCGGTGTGTCAGTGAGGACGCTGAGCCCTAAAAGGGGTGGAATGTGAAGATCCTATATTGGTTAGAGAGGGAAACGAAGTACGCCTTATAAGGGTATGGATACCTCTCCCTTAAAGACGCGCTTTCCCATGGTATAGGAAGAGCAAAACCGTGAGAGCTTGGCTTGGCCAAGGCCCAAAGCAAAAAATATCTGTGAGTGAGTGGTCTAAGACTGTTACAATGGTATCAGATCCAGTACCTGAACCGTTGTCTCAGCGAGGACGCTGAGCCCTAAAGGGGGTGGAATGTGAGATCCCCTATTGATTGAAGAGGTGAATAAAGTACGCCTTATAAGGGTATGAATACCTTTCCCTTACAGACTCGTTTTCCTATGGTGTGGGAAGAGCAAAACTGTGAGGGCTTAACTAGGTCAAGGCCCAAAGCGGATAATATCTGTGGGCGGGTGGTTTAGGGCTGTTACAACGGTATCAGAGCCAGTACCCAAACTGGTGTGTCAGCGAGGATGCTGAGCCCTAAAGGGGGTAGAATGTGAGGTCCCATATCAGTTGGAGAGGGGAACGAAGTATGCCTTATAAGGGTATAGATACCTCTCCCTTACAGATGCATTTTTCCAAGGTGTGGGAAGAGCAAAACCATGAGAGCTTAGCTAGGTCAAAGCCCAAAGTAGACAATATTTGTGGGCAGGTGGTCTAGGGCTGTTAGACTTTACCACTATAGATAATGATGAGGTAACATCCAACTCTAATTCTTGTAATGATAGTGATGATTGATATGAAATATGATGAATTGGTTGAAGATCTAGAAATCATGAGTAAGAAAAAGAAATTATCTTTAAAACTAAAACAAGTTCGAAAATAGTTGGACGCATGCATGAATGAGAATGAAAAGATAAAATGTGAATTGTATAGCATTAAACATCAAAAAGTGATTACTAATGATAATCATAACGTTGATGCATTAAGGCATCATAATGAAACATTGAAAAAGGAGATAGATTCCTTTAAGGACCCATTGTCTAAGTTTACTAGAGGGGGTGAAATGTAATATCCCGTCTCTCAAATTGTTGAAGGATTTAAAGTATTAGACTAATGAGTCATATGAGTGGCATCTTATAGAACAAATTTGATAAATTTATGACATTATTTTAGATTATATTCAAATGCATAATATTAGCATACACACATGAATTTTGAGTTAGACAAATTGCACTCAATTGACATATTCCGGGTATGAAACTAAAATGAATGTGATATGAATGTACATTTCTAATGTCTTGTACTTTGGTTTACCAATGACAAGGATTGATGGATTATAATTATTAACTTGGAATTAATTGTTGCAATTAGGAGATCGATGAATTAATACATACAATTGGACTTGGAAAAATGTGAAGTGGTAAGATAAGTTGACATATGACATAGAAATAAATCACAAGTGGCATTAGGATTTAGTGACAAATGGCTTAGATAATTGGGTGACAAATGCCTTAGAGATTGAATGATAAATGGCTTAGAGATTGAGAGAAAAATGGACTAAGTGATTAAGAGACATTTGGTATCATAAGAAGAAGACATGTGGTAAGTGTCTTTATATGACAAATGTCATAACACTTGCGACACACCTAACTCACACATTATAAACACACAAGAAAGACCATTTTTTCTTTCATTTTGTTACATGCTATCTTATTCTTCTTCTCTCATTCACGACACTCTTACCAACCGTCACAATGTTGAGTTGCCAAAATCCTACACTTTATCACTATAATATTAGTTGTCTTCACCTTGTTGATGAAAACCCAACCTATTCCACCTTAAATTGGGGATGATCATGAAAGCTTAGAGAGCTAGGTTACTTGATGATTTGAGGAAGCTTTTAAGCTAAACAAGTAAGTATAATATTGGTCTTCATGGCTTGTTTTAATAGAAAATTTTATGATGATTGTTTAGGGATAGATTGATTAAGATAATGGTGTTTGATGAGTGCTAGAATATTAATGAATGAATGGATACAATCATGTTCTATTTTTGTGTAAATGATAAACAATAGTTTATGATTTGTAGCATGGATGATTTTGAGTTGGAATCGAGGTGAAAATGATGAGGAATTGAGGTATAATTGATGAACTATGAAGAAGATGTTTTGAGTTTAGTAAGAAAGTGTCAAAATATGGAAAATTCTGAAGGAAATAAAAGAAAAATTTACGGATCACTCATCCCATGATCATGGAAAGGCCTCCACGATCGTAGGCAATGCATTGAGAGTGAAAGCTTCTCTTTTATGTGAGTGTTGAACAAACTAAGGATAAGTTACTTTACTTTAGTGCATTTGGACTTGATTGAGGCTTGAAATGAACCTAGTTTGATATTATTGGATTAGTTGATTAAGTGTTTGATAAGTTTAGGTTGTTAGTTGATGTTTTAACTTAAGGAATGAATTGTTGATACTAATGTATCCAAATCTAGAAATTTGTTAAAGGAATAAAGGTGTTCTTATGAATGTAAATGTGATCTAAAAAATGTGAGAAATGTGGATTACGTATGAACGAATGAGAATTTGGATAATGTGTGATTATATAATGCTATAAAAGGATTGGTGAAAGTATGATTGATGAATTTAGAATGATCAAGTTTACTTAAAGTATAAACCTAATTACAAACTAGTTATATCCAAACTATAATGTTTGAATGATCAAGACTAGTGATTAAGGATACATACTCGGGAAAGTCAATTGAGCATGCATTGAAATATGATATGTGTGTGTATATATATATATATATATATACACATATACATGATTGAATAATCATATGATTGAAAAATTAATGATATGTAAAATAAGTATTGCATGAAGATAGATACACAATTTGATTGTTAACATCCAAACATTGTCGGATCGTCAAAGCAATAGCTTATCTAGAGCGTACTGTGAGTTAACCTAGATATTTACTCACTATGATGGAATTTCTTGTGCTTAGCTTTGTTATTGAATTGTTATTGATATGATTGTGATAATTCCAAACATTGATAGTCCAAGGAGTTTGATATTAGAGATCATATTGGAAGTGCTTGCTAATTGTATAGCAATATGAAATGTGAGAATAATTGAATGTAAATTACCAGACATAGATCTAATGAATTTGTACATGTGACAGAAGCTCACAGGAATGAAAGGGTAATGAAATATTACGTATAGAATGATGCATCACATTGATATGCATGATCAGATAAAGGAGTTGTGACCAGAATGACCAGTCTGAAAAAGAGCTTAAAGCTCATAAATGTGCACAAAGAGCCACAGGCTAAGTTATTAATGAGCCCGATATCCACAATAGGTACAGGATAGTATATGAAATGAGCCTGGTATTCACAATAGATACAGGACAGTAAACAAGCACTTGGTTACAACAAAGTAAAAATGAATGGAGTCACATGTGCATTTGCATATACATCCTTATAAGTATCTTATGATTGAATTGAAACAAATTATTGAATTGTTTGAAATACAGTTGAAAAGTAAATAAAGATATGTTGTGATATAAAATGTTAATTTATCTGATATACTTTTGAAGTATGATAAAATTGATGTACTTGATAAGGTATGATGACATGTGATGTGATATTCAATATTGGATGATATGATTTGCTTATGAATTAGATTATGAAATATCCTTATGTTTTAATATGAGTGAGTACATCGATGACGGTTTACTCACTGAGTTTGCAAACTCATCAAAATTGCATTGTTGATTTTCAGGTTCATAGGAGATATAGTTAGACTACTTGGAGTATAGCTATTGCAATTGGACATGAGTTAGTGGTCAAGATCAGTTATACATGCATATGTCTTCAGTTATTTTTGTATCAAGAATTGTATTTCTCAACTGTTTTACAATGTATATGTGAATTCTGAAGTGCAATTACATTTATGACTGGACATGTTTGTAAATGAAATGGGCCAAAATGAATTATTGGTTGCTTACGATGTGTTTAATGTCTGAAAATTTTGTAATAAGTTGTTTCCATTGTCTTAACATGCTATCCTCGTAGAGTATGTTCTCAAATAATCATTGATACATTCGTGCATATGCTTTATGAGAGTGGTATGTTACATGAAAAAATAAACTATATGTTATGAGCTCAAAAACATTACAATGATATGTGTGAAATAAGATATACTATAAAAGTGAAGACAATTGTAAAACCACATTTGCCAAAGGAAAATATTTCCAAGTGATGAATCATTTTATATGTGACGAATAAGTAAGGAGCATTTGTGTTTGAGCATATGCAGGCATATTCCATATCCACTAGGACTAATCTTAAAAGCAAGTATCATACTTATATATATGGCTCACAACCTAATCATAGTGTTTAATACTGTTAAGGAAAGAATAGGCATAATTTTTATGATAACATGAAAATTGATTCACACCTTTTCAAACATCTGAGAAGCATAAATCAAGCTCTCATTCATAGTAGGCATCACATATAGAATCATAAGAGATTTCATTACCCTAGGAGAAATTCAAAAACTTTAATTCCTAAAGGAAATTTCCTTATTATCCACACACATATAGACATTTATATATGTATCATCATCACTCATCTAACATGGTATGTCACTTTTGTAATAAGTATGGACTTGTTGATAGATTTATTTTCTTAAGCAAAGACAGTTAAAGAAACCTTCGAAAGTATGGGTTGAAAAGAAGAAGGAACCTAAAACCAAGGAGTCTAACTTATTTGGGTTCCTAAAACATATTGATCACCTTAGTTTGTAAGGCTATTAAAAAATAAAGAGTAAGTGGTATGTTGTAAAGATAGTAGTTATTGAAATGAATATTATTAAGGAGTTTGTGCATTTTAACATGATGAATCTAACATGCTTGCCTCAAAAAAAGTTTAGAAGATATTGTTGTAGGATATGGAGAATTTATCCACCAAAGATGTTTAAAAAGAGATAACTGTTGAACCAAGTGAGAGAGATGAGAAGGATAAGAAGCATTTATTGGATTGTAAACTCAATAAAAATTTCCATTCAAATCTCTAATAAGTAATGTACAAAATTTGGTAATGGTAGGCCATATTTTAGAAATTTTTGATAACCTGCATTTATGTGTCAATTGGAGTCGAAATCCTTTATGATTATTATTTAGGTTTCAATTATGAATAAGGTGTTAAATAATTATTTTTGAAGTGTGATCCTTAGTACCTAGAATTAGAATATAAGCAAAATGAGGTATTAGGATAGAATTTATATTAATGGAAATAATTTTTCTAAATAATCAAATAAGGATAGTATTTTGCTCAATTAGTAGAAAATTAGGTATGTTTGATGGAAATTCTATTTAATAAATATCCCCTTTCATTTTCTTGATTGATTTTATGTGTTTAAAGTCTATTTTAAAGTTTTTGATAATTTTTTATTGCTACTACCATGACTCACTAAGTGTCTTTGTATTTAAATTTGAGTTTTAAAGTTATTTTTAGTTTTCTAGAACATTATGGTCAACCAATATCTTAGTATGGTTGATCATTATAACCAAAAACCTTTTTTTTTCCTTTTTAGTGAGGCTTTTCTTTATTTGGTCGCTTGTCTATTGGTCAACCAATATCTTTCAATGGTCAACCAATGACCTTGATTTTGAGACTCCCTTATTTCCTAACAATTTTTGAAGAGTTTCATAACCAACCTTAGTCGATAAATAACCAACATAAGTTATCCAATATACTTTTCTAGAATAGATCGAGTTTTAAATCCAAATCATTTTTTCTCCACTCCTTCACTACTTACTTTTGCTTATCTCTAAAACACCAACATTGGTTGGCTAGTTGAGGCATATGGATAACCAGTTTTCCATTTTTAATTATCTCCTCTACCTCTTATCTTCTATTAGCATATTTTATGTTTATATTCTTAAACCCCAACCTCTTTTCCTTGAAAAACATCTCTCTCCATTACATAAAAATATCATTAGATAGCATCAAATTGAAAATATTTCATTTTTGAATTTCATATTTAGGATTTTTAAATTTTTCCTACTTAAGAAATTTTTAAAATTGATGCATTTATAGTTAAATTATAAAAGGATTAAGTTTGTTTCACTTTCAATTATATTGATAAATCTTTAATTTTTATTTTTTATATTTTAGGAACTTTTCATGAAATTTTGGGGCTTTATAAATTATAAACTCTTTTTATGAAATTGACTGTTAGATATATCAATTATGTTTTTATTTGTTACAAATTGAATATCTATTTTTTTCAAAATTTGCCCTTGGTGCTTTAATTAAATCTTTTAACTTAAGCATAATACCAAAATTATGGATAATTTATGTTATCTTCATGTATGGATATTTTTTATTTTGAATATCTTTTTTTCTTGATATTGAAATGTATTTTATTCATGAATTAAGAGGGAGCTAATCACCACCTTGATATTTGTTTATATGCTTAATTTTATTATTGTCTATAATATAACAAATATTTTGTCATAAATAAAAAAGAGGATATTGTTGAACCAAAGGAGGTTCCAATTGATTTTTTAATGATAACATAATATAATTACTACTAATTTGTTCGTATTTTGATGAAAAGAAATATTGGAACAAAATGAAGTCATAAACTTAAAAGAATAGTGTATGAACTTGTATAAGAAAAGTTGAAGTTTTCAACCAATAAAATGGAGATCAAAATAAGAACAAAAGAAGATCAAGGCTAATTGAAGCACCCCACTCTCACAAGACACGTACCCGACATCTTGAGTGATGTACGACTTTGTACCCCACAAGGGTAGCAAGCTAGAACAATCAAACACTTGAAACTCGATACAATTTTTTTTTCACTAACTTATGCAGAAATCAATAATCAAATTCGGGCCCAAACTTTTATTTCATACAACTTCAAATCACAATTAGTAAACACTTTAACCAATTTCATTTACAAAACGTTTCCAATTTCAAAAGTTATTACATCACAAAATCATTTACAAACATTTCCCATTTGGAAAATTAGTATAATCAGAATGTTCAAATACACATTGTACAAAAATCACGGAATATAGAAATTGATACAAAAATAAGAAAATGCAGATGCAAACTGATCCTGACCTCTACCTTTAACTCGAATGCAGTGTTTGTACTCCCCTTAGCCTAATGAGGTAACTCTTCTGAGCCTGAAAAAATATCGCAAATTTTGGGTGAGTTTTGCAAACTCAATGAGTGGCCATCCTCGATAGCTCACTTAATCACATAACACATATAGTTCACATATTCATATAATTTCACATTCACTTTAAACGTATCTCACATTCAGAAATCAGTCAAATTATTCACATCATTCATATCAAATACATATGTAATGCTTATTAGACTCACTTTCAATTTTTTATTGTTGTGACCGAGTGCCTATAACTGTCCCATATCCATTGTGGATACTGGGCTCATTAATAACTGTCCTGTATCTGTTAGGGATATCGGGCTCATTTTACATAGTGAGCCTTTGGCTCTTATACACTTTCTGAGCCTTAAGCTCTTTTTCACAATCTGAGCCTTAAGCTCATTTTCACATTCTGAGCTTTAAGCTCTTTTGCGAAGGCTACTCTAATCACAACTTCCTTTATGTTTCATGCATTCATGTAATAGAATGCATCAATCACATATGATCAATCAGTCACTGTTGCATATCATCAAACCTTAGTCTGGCATTCAACATTTAAGATGGGAATCACTTTTTCATTCATACGCATATTCATATTCAGATCACATTCATCATCAGACCTTAGTCCAACATTCAACATAATTGTTGAGCAACATTTATTTCGTCATGTTCACATACAAGTAGCATTTCAATGTCACATTCATACATCAACTCTCGGACCTTCATTGTCTGGCATTAACATAAACAATTTATATTCATATCAATCATATTCACATTGCATAATAATCATAACCGTAGTCGTTCAATGTAAAAACTGAAATAAGAACAAACAATGAAATGAGACCATCTAGGTCGACTCACAGTATGCTCCAGATTAGTATTTACTTCCAAGATCTGGAAACGTCTGGATGCGGACATTTTATCCTGCACATCAATATTATGCAATACGCACATTTCACACACATTAATAATTGTACAATCTTAAGTATTCCTTTATGCACAAATGTGTATATGAACTATGTATAATGCATGCTCAATGACAATCCCTGATATTTCCATTATTCTCAGTACATAATCATACGTATTTCCAAACTCACATAAGTATCATTTATACTTATGGTTTATACCTTAATAAAACCATAAAAATCAAAATTCATAACTCATTTCTTTAATTCAGATTTTTCCTAAGACACACATTCGAGTCAAGTTTCATGATCAATCTTATAACGAAAATGAAGTAATTCGAGGGTACTTTCTTCTAGAAACTTGTTTATTTATCTCTTAAGTTTCTAATGATACCAAGATCATTCAATTTGGTTTACTATCCTATGAGTTGTGATTACAATACCACAGACTATGCATAATTGAACTTTTGGCTAGTTCATGATCATATCCTCAAATTTTACAACTCATAACTTTCACCTCAGATATCTAAAAATTACAAACTTAGTACCAATGGAAAGATAAGAGAATGAACTACAACTTTTATGAAGACACTTTTGTCTGATTCAGCCTATATCCATTCCGTGTTTATGAAAACATCAAAACATAATTTCTATCTCGGGTAGTACTATGACCTCAATCCAGACTCAATTTTGCGCACCAAATTTTGAAAGTCTTAGAGATAGAATTAAATTCAGAATTATTCAAGAAATTCGTAGAATTATGTCTCTAGTTTAATTTGAATTAAGAATGACCTCATTTGGACATCTATAGCTCAAGATATCATCAAAAAACCAAAACATGTTTGGAAGGCATCTTCCGCGTATCACCTTCGGGGTGGTCGCGATCGCAACACGCCACTTCCGTAGTGGCGGCGACTTTGGCGGAGTCACGACCGTGACGCGTCACAATTGCGACTTCGGCAGAGTAGCAATCGCGGCCTGCATCTAGCCGAAGCATCCTCCCTTCCTTTTTTTTCCTTTTCCGAACTTCACATCCATTTTGCACCTAGAAAATGAGGCTTTTTGACGAAGTCATTTTCTAAACAATTGTTCATCTATGTCTTAAAATTCTAAATAACCTAAGTTCATGCAATTTGGCTTAGTATTCTAAAATTTATATACAATTTATTCCATACTATTCAGAAACAGAGACAAAATCTGAAACTCAACTTCAAGACAATTTTCAACACTCTTAGAGCCAGAATTCAAACTTGATTTCTTCATAAAAATTATAGCCACTGGTCTCTAGTTTAATATAAATTAACAATCATCCTATTTAGATATCTGTAGATCAAGATATGTCAAAAAAACCAATGCATGTTCAGTTGAACCACTACATCTAACACATTTCTAGCACACTTCCTCATCAATCTCTTCCTAATTCATCTCTTTTGCTTAATCTATCACTTCTAACTTATATCCACATCAT
>JAOTAY010021125.1:0-11205 GCA_025629805.1 Erythroxylum baracoense | reverse complement strand
AGAGTTCAGCCAATTGTTTTTAGTGGAATGACATTTGGTTAATAAGTCAGAATTAATTCTAATGAGATTAAATTAATTTTGGGCTTATTAGAGCTTGAATTATTTAAGTCCAATTAGATTCCCCTCTTGGCTTCTAGGAAGGTCATCAAGGAAAGCAAAAATAATAAACAGAGGTTATTGGAAAAAAAATAGGAGAGAAAGGAGAGAAATGACCGAATTGGATTCGGGACAATAAAGCCGAAATAATTTAATTAAAAGTTTATTAAATTGAGTCTTAATCCTATAATTAAATGTTAGGCTTGCATTAATTAATTATTAATTATAAGCCTAAAGGAATTTTTAATATTAGGCTAGATTTCGATTTAGTTACTTAGATTAATTGAATTAAAATCTAAATCATCAATCATTAAATGGTTTAATAGTTAATTAAAGAATAAAGTGTGGTAGCGTATAGAAAACATACAACCATTTTTTTATTAAAGAATGAAGTGTGCGTTTTCTCATCATTAAAAGGTTAATGGATGGTCTTTAAAGATGAAAGGTAACGTACAAGTGTTAGCTTTGGAAGGACTCTTTTCAGTTAGCTTTGACCAAATGCTCATTTGATGATGCATGTACCGAAGAAGTCAGTGGAGTTATAGATCTTTTGAGTTTCTATGGTAATGAATTGGTGCTTTATTGTTTGGTCTCTCCACTCTCTCCTAAGCTTACGTCCTTTTACAAATAATACATACACTGCTCATTTTGCATGTATGTCTTTTAGCATGTTATGTTAAAATAAACGTGGATGGCTTTTAAACACTCACTCTCTCCTATTAACATCCAAGGGTTAGAGTTGAAAAGGAAAAGTTTTTCAGTTTTTAGTTTTTGATGCTATTAACTTGTGTAAGAAAATTGTCTCTCTCCAAGCTCTCCACGTCATTGGCAATAACAAAGAAAATGAGAAGGTCTCATTGTTCTTCTTTGTCCTTGCCGAATATAAGAAAATAAAACAACCTCCAATTATTTTCTTCTCCTTTCCCACAAAAGGATTTTGATAACGAAGTTGTCCAAGGAGAACAAGTGGTAGATCGGATTGGTTGAGGACACAATAATGAGGAGTCGAAGCTGTAGCGAGGAGTCGATAATATTCCGATCTTGTTTTATTTATTTTAATTATACCGTATCATATATGGATTAAAAGCATGTTGATTTGGTGTTTATGCTTCTGCTCTGTTATTTTGATTTCGGAAAACGTTTTTGAAATCTACTATTTAGCTAAACCAAGCATGTTTTTATTTTTGACCCAATAATTGGTATCAGAGTCGGTTACGTTATGCATGATTCAGTTCTTTTATATGGCATGGGTTGGCAATTATATTAAATTATGTATGCCACAATTTTTTTTATGAGATAAAATATATGTTGTGTATGTTTTGGTTTGCTTTTTAGGATGTCCATAAAAAATCCATTTACCTTGTAAGTTTTCTTCGATTGATTTATAACAAGGGTGTGGCCTATCATCACCATGTTTCCTCCTTGTCTTAATTTTTTTGTTTTCATTTTATTGTACTGTAAAAAATTTTGTAATTATGAAGACGAAGAAGTCAAAGATCAAAGAAAAGAAGCTTATGTGAGTGAAGACTTCAAAGTGAAAGATCCATGCCCAAGAAGAAATTTTGGGCCTAAAGGCCTTGTAATTTTCTAGGATGGACAACCAAAAGTAGCTTTTTAATTTATGAGATGAATGGATGAATGGATGCAAACAAAATGTGATATTATGAGAATGTATGCCATTTAGAAAAATTGTCAACCCTAGGTTTTGCCATGCATTCATTATGTATGAGATATATAATAAAACAATATACGATGGTTAGTAAATTGCATCTAGGCAAGATGGGATTAATTAAAACTTAAAGACTAAAAAAGATTGAGTGGGAGAGGATGTTCATATGAGAGTCCATGGTCTCCATGCGATGGCCCATTTATATGTGGTGAAGTGTTACTCCCTACCAGAGGACATGAATCCTAGATCTTGCATGGTTTGGGTCTCCTAAAGGATAAGTCTACTTATTGGTAGCAAATGTGACCTCCCATCGAGGCATGGTTTACAAGCACCTTTAGTGGATGAATCAAATGGTTGCACACTCAACTGGTTTATCAATAACCTACCCACCATAGCTCTGTTGAAAAATGCATAGACCAAATTATGGCACTTCTCAAAAAGTTAGTCATGAAGATGCTTTGTAGCTTTTTGAGTGGAAGGGTCCCAATTTTTCTTTTAATGGATAAAATTCCCATCGTCACTTAGTTCTTTATAGATAAGAAAAATAACCATCGTATAAAGAATTGTTTCCTAAGTTTTGTTAAATCAATCATCATGCATACATGCATCATAATTTTATACAAAGTTCCAATAATTTTGACTAGTATGCTCATTCTTTAATAGTTTCTATTTTCATACATAATTATCATAATATGAATCCACTCACGATGCTCTTCACTAATAACAAATTGGAAAATGGAGAAAATTTTAATGAATGGAGACATAACCTCGACATTGTTCTCTAATATGAACGAATTTCATGGGTATTAATAGACAATGAGCCTACACCTCCGGGTGATAAATCAACTCCTAAGTAAGTCCAACAACTTGAGAGATGGAAAAATGCTGATAAGACTGCCAAGTGCTATATTCTGGCTTCTGTCAGTGTAATGTTGCAGAAGCAACTTGCAGGCATGCAAAATGCCATCGCAATGGTCCATCACCTACATGAGATGTTTGGGTGAGGACCAAGTCTGCAAGGGTGAAAGTCATCTAAACCTTTCACAATCTCAGGCAAAAACCTAGTGAATCAGTGCGAGATTACATACTTAAGATAGTCTCTGCGATTACTGAGGCCGAGTTGCTTAGGGTAGAAATGGATGCGAAAACGTAGATGATCATGATCATCAACAACTTAAACTCTTATTTTCAGCAATTTAGGTTGGATTGTGAGCTCAACACCAAGGATTACACCATGAGTGAGTTAATGAATACCCTTCAGAACATGGAGGAGATATTAAATATCATGGCTAATGGGTCAGAGGCTTATGTGGCTTCTTCTTTTAAGCCTAAGGGTAAGGGCAAGCAAAAGAAGAAGGGTGCAAAGAAAGCGAAAGCCCAAGCAGGGGTCAAGGCACAACCCATGAAAAAGAAGGCCAAAGAGGACACCAAGGAAAAGTGTTTCCATTGTGGTGAGAAGGGCCCCTGGAAGAAGAACTACAAGGTTTACCTTGAGATCCTCAAGGGCAAACAAGGTATTGGTTTCCTAAGTTTGTTAGAAACTTAAAATGTGGCAGATTCATCTGATTCTTGGATATTAGATTTAGGAGCCACTGACCATTTTTTCAATTCCATACAGGGGTTCCAGCAAAGGAAAAGACTATCTAAAGGCCAGTTCAAGTCAAGATAGCAGATGGATCATACAATTTAGTAGAAACAGTAGGATAAGTTATCTTAGACTTTCCTAGTGGTCATAGGTTATATTTAGAGGATGTATATTACGTCCCAATGGTTATAAGGAACATGATTTCTATTTTTTGTTTAATAAAATCTCGTCATTCCTTATATTTTGAAAATATTGCTTCAATATGTGAGAATAAGGATTTTATTTGTAATGCGGTAACTAAATAGGGATTGTTCTTTATAGAACTGATGACTGGCTCCCTAAACACAATAGAATTAACAAAACTAAAAAAAATCTAATGGCTCTAGCAATAATTCAAAATATCTGTGGCACTTAAGAATAGGTCATATAAATGAGAAAAGACTTGATAGGTTAGTGAAGGATGGGATCTTAACGGGCTTGGACAATGGTCCATTACCCACCTGTGAGTTTTGTATTAATAGAAAGATGACCAGAACCTCATTTCTAAATCTACGTTGGACCTGGTACATACTGACGTGTGTGGGCCCATGAATGTATAAGCTAGAGGAGGATATTAATACTTCATAACCTTTATAGATGATTACTTTAGATATGGCTATCTATATTTGATGCACAAAAAGAGTGAGTCCTTTGAAAAGTTCAAAGAATTCAAAGCTAAAGCTGAGAAGCAGCTAGGTAAGTCATTAAAACAACTTTAATAGGATTGAGGTGGTGATTATCTAGAGAGTTCGAATAACTCCTAATTGACAATGGAATTGTTTCCAACTTGTCAACTCCCAGAACACCTCAACAAAATAGTGTAGCTGAGAGGAGGAATAAAACTCTATTAGAAACGGTAAGATCAATGATGTCTTACACTAGCCTTCTAGAATTTTTTCGGGGATATGCTATACAAACGACAACTTATCTTCTTAACTTTTCTCCATCCAAATCGATGCCTAACACACCTAGGGAGTTGTGGAATGGATGAGTGCCTTCATTGAGGCACTTGAGGACTTAGGGCTACCCAGCCTATGTTCTAAGGCCTGAATCCAAAAAGATAGAACCAAGTTCAGAAGTATGTTTGTTTGTAGGATATCCTAAGGGTACATGAGGATATAAGTTTTGCAGTCCTCAAGACAACAAGGTATTTGAGTCAACAAATGCGACCTTTTTAAAGGAAGAATTTGTGAGAAATCATAAAGAAATAAGTGAAGTAATACTAAAGGAGTTAGCTACTTCATCCAAACTAAAAGTTGATTCAGATATAGCGAACAAGATGTCGAAATGGATTAAAGAGTTGAATCCAAAAAGCAGCCTGAACGTCCAGTAGTGCCTAGACATAGTGGGAGGGTTGTGAGACAACCAGATAGGTATCTAGGTCTAGGAGAAGGCATAATTGCTATCTCAGACTAAGAAGTAATGGATCCCATTACTTATCCATAGGCTATTAATGATGTTGATGCAAAAAAGTGGCTCAAGGCGCTATAATCGGAAATAGATTCCATGATTACCAATAAAGTCTAGATCCTTGTAGGACTGCCATCAGGTATAAAAGCCATAAGGTGTAAATAGGTCTTCAAAAGGAAGAGAGGATCTGATGGAAAGGTAGAGACCTTTAAAGCTAGATTAGTAGCTAAGGGCTATACTCAAATGGTCGTCAAGACTGCATTTCTTAATGGGGATCTTAAAGAGACCATTTTTATGGCCCAACTAGAAGGATTCATTGAGCCAGGTAATGAGCATAAGGTATGTAAGTTGCAAAGGTCTATTTATGGACTTAAGCAAGCATCTAGGACTTGGAACATTAGGTAGGTTTGATAAGGCTATCAAAACCTATGGGTTCATACAAAACCTAGATGAAACTTGTGTCTATAAAAGGTTATAGGAAGGCAAGGTTACTTTCCTAATTTTGTATGTTAATGACATTCTTCTCATTAGGAATGATGTAGGAATGTTATCTATAGTCAAGGGATGGCTAAACGAACAGTTCTCAATCAAGGATTTGGGAGAGGCTAACTATGTCCTACAGATTAAGCTTATAAGGGATCGTAAGAGCAAGCAGATAGCCTTATCTCAATTGACCTACTTTGAGAACATGCTTAATAAGTTTGCCATGTAGAACTCCAAGAGGAGTTTCACACCTACTAGACATAGAATCAAACTTTCAAAGGAGCAAGCACCTAATACCCTAGAGGAGTTCGAAAGCATGAGTAACATTCCATATGCTTTGGTAGTTGGAAGTGTAATATATGTTATGCTTTGCACTAGACCAGATATCTGTTATGCAGTGGGACTAGTAAGCAGATTTCAGTCCAATCTAAGAATAAAACATTAGACTGCGATCAAGTGCATACTGAAGTATCTTCGTAGGATGAAGAACTTATTGCTTGTTTACTCTGTAAGTGACCTTATTTCGATAAGATATGCAGATTCTGATTTCCAATCAGATGTTGATTCAAAGAAGTCAACTTTTAGTTCTATATTTACTTTGGGAGGTGGAGCCATAGTCTAAAGGAGTTTTAAGCAATCTTGTGTTGCTAATTTAAGTATAGAGGCTAAGTATGTTACTGCTTGTGAAGCAGTAAAGGAAATAGTATAGCTCCGCAAGTTCCTAAAGAATTTAGAGGTAGTTCCTGAGGTAAAAAGGCCATTACATTTTATTATGATAATAGTGGTGTAGTGGCTAATTCTAAAGCTCGGAATCACAAAGCCTCCAAACACATTGAGAGAAAGTATCATCTCATAAGGGAGATAATATAACGTGGTGAGGTGGATATGGTAAAGATTCTAACAGATCAAAACCTTGTTGATCTGTTCAGGAAGACGTTGTCATAGAAGAGCTTTGAGGGTCACCTAGAAGGAATGGGAATGAGGGATATGTCAAACTTGCTTTAAGGCAAGTGGGAGATTGCTAGGGTTATGCAAATATAGTGCCCTAGAAAGCAAGTGTATTTACAAATAACTTATTTTTCTTCCAGTTACAATATTGTAATGAAAATATTTATTATTAATAAAACAAAAGAGTTTGGTTTTATTTGTATGAGCATAATATAACTAGTCATAAGGTATCGAGGTTCCTTTGTAAGTAATATTCATGTACATGGAGATGTATAAGAAACATTTATATTATTAGGATCTAAATTAACTAATTCATAGTCGAATAATCTAGTTGGTCGCTTGATTATGGTCTAGACTGTAGTGTTGTGATTTACCTACATGTAAGAAAAGGAGTTTACTTCAAGGGAATGATGAGTTTCAAATCATGATAGTAGTTGACTATCGGTAATGGCACTATTAAATGAATCTGGAATCACATATGTTTTTAAAGAATAAAGTAGGTCATTACTTTAATCTTAAAACATACACCTTATCATTCGTTTATGATGAAACCGCAATCTTGATGAGTGGTGAACTCATGTGTGTTTCGTTATAATTCTTGATATGATCATAATGGATTTTTATAGGTATCAGTTCAGTGTCTGTATGTTAGAATTATTAATTGAAGCATACATCAGGGAACATTCACTCAAATAAAGAGTTTACAGTGATATCATCACTTTTAGATGTTTTACGAAGATTGGTGATTAAACTGGCGCTAGTAGTTTGATGGACTAGCTACCTGTCAAGTCTTAACATCAAGATTAGATCTTGTGTGTTAATCACCATGTAGAGTGAAACAGGAGATCTAGAAGGAAAAACCAATATAAGGGCAAAACAATAGTTTTATCTTTTATTGTGCGGATGGCTAGACTATGGTTCATAATAGAGTTTGAGATTAGACATCGTATTAATGAATTGAAATACATTTTCTCATAATTTTAAGTAATTCAAGAGTTCAGTCAATTGTTTCTAATGGAATGACATTTGGTTAATATGTCGGAATTAAATCTAATGAGATTAAATTAATTCTGGGCTTATTGGAGCTTGAATTATTTAAGTCCAATTAGATTCCCCACTTGGTTTCTAGGAAGATTATCAAGGAAAGCAAGAATAATAAACCGAGGTTACCGGAAAGAAAATGGGACAGAAAGAAGAGAAATGACTAAATTGGATTCAGGCCATTAAGAACGAAACAATTTAATTAAGAGTTAATTAAATTGGGTCTTAAGCCTATAATTAAATGTTGGCTTACACTAATTAATTGTTAATTATAAACCCAAAGGAACTTTTAATATTGGGTTGGATTTTGATTTAGTTACTTAGACTAATTGAATTAAAATCTAAATCATTAATCATTAAATGGTTTAATGGTTAATTGAAGAATGAAGTGTGGTAGTGGATAGAAAACGTGCAGCCATTTTTTTTATTAAACAATGAAGTGTGTGTTTTCTCATCATTAAAAGGTTAATGGATGGTATTTAAAGATGGAAGGTAACATACAAGTGTTGGGTTTGGAAGGACTCTTTTCAATTAGCTTTGACCAAATGCTCATTTGATGATGCATGTACTGAAGATGTGAGTGGAGTTATAGATCTTTTGAGTTTCTATGGTAATGAATGGTTGCTTTATTGTTTGGTCTATCCTCTCTCTCTCCTAAGCTTACGTCCTTTTATAAAGAATACATATACAACTCATTTTGCATGCATGTCTTTTAGCATGTGATGCTAAAATAAACGTGCATGGCTTTTAAACACTCACTCTCTCCCATTAAGGCCCAAGGCACTGGACTTGAAAATACAAAGTTTTTTGGTTTTTACTTTTTGATGCTATTAACGTATGTAAGAAAATTTTCCCTCTCTCCAAGCTCTTCACATCATCGATCGATAATAGGAAAGAGAATAAGAAGGTCTTATTGTTCTTCTTTGATCTAGCTGAATATAAGAAAATAAAACAACCTCAAACTATTTTCTTCTCCTTTCCCATAAAAGGATTTTGATAACTAAGTTGTCCAAGGAGAACAAGTGGTAGATAGGATTAATTGAGGACACAGCAATGAGGAATCGAAGCTATAACAAGGAGTCGGTAATATTCTGATCTTATTCCTATTTTATTTATTTTATTTATGTCATATCATGTATGGATTAAAAGCATGTTGATTTGGTGTTTATGCTTACGTTGTGTTATTCTAATTTCGGAAAAAGTATTTGAAATCTACTGTTTAACCAAACCAAGTATGTTTTTGTTTTCAATCCAAAAAAATATTCTGTTAAAGGCCTTTTTTATGGTGCATGGATAATAATGTTCAAGTTTGTACAACCACCCATATTTTTTCAATCTATAGCTACTGCTCTTAAAAAGAAAAGCAATCATCTTAGTTTGGGATATATTGTTACCATGCTTGATGTTTACTATAGCGTTGATGTTGAAGGACTAAACTGTTGATTTTCCTATATTTTTACCAACACCGTCACCACCTCGATCTCCATAATTGGTTTCATGCTCTAAAATTTTTCTTTTGTTATTTCTTTTTATTTTTATTTGTGTTGTGTTTTTTTCTTTTGAATGTCATTTCCTATTTTATTTCAAATTAATATCCAATCTATTCATATGTTGGTTTCTGGGTATTTCTGAAAAACTTAATGCATGTGCTGATTTTGAAATTTTCGTAATAACTCTAGGAAAAAAAATTTTAATTTTCTTTCACATAAATGTTTACAAGGTGTTATGATATGTTTTTCTCAAAGGAAGATGCAATTAAGTGTCATTTGCTATTTTTATTACAAATTTAGTTTCTGCCTGATGTATGTATGCAGTTCTGGGAAATTCTGGAAATCTGATGAACATGCATGCTTGTAAATTCCATATTAATTTTTATAACTTTTTTTTGAATTATGCAAGCATATGCAAGATGAAATGTTGCCACGTGTATGAGATGCATGGCACTTGTTATTAAAGTGATTATCTTATGTATGCATGATGTAATATTTGACTAGTGTTAGAAGTAATATGACAAGTGTCATACATATGTGATGTGCTAGCTAATTCCTATTTATTAATAAATAATGTCTAAGAATTAGGCTCTGGAAGTTTTTATTAGACACATTTAGAATGTGTATAAGATTTTATATTTTTTCATAATTAATTGAATTTGATTCAATTATTAAATCTAGTCAAAGTCAACATTGGTCAACTTTTTGAAAGTTGATGGAGTTGACTTAGTTAATGACTTATGGTGTATGTGTTTCCATTATAAGACCTTAATAAAGCTTTTTTATGAGATAAGAAATGCATTATTTTGATGGTAGTAGCATGCTTAGTGCATGTGCTTAAAATTAGGGTTCTGAAAATTTTCCAAACATAAAATCGGTCCTTTTAGCATCTAGTAGGTTAACTTTTTTATCTTGATGATTTTAGCTGTCAAGATAATTTTGGCATGTGGCGAAATTATTTAGATAAATTTAAGATGACCCAGGGATATTATAGATGACTAATTGATGTACAAAAATTTTGGAAACCCTAGGGTTTAATTTAGAATTAATCCAAGTAAAGCATAGCATTTTTAGTGTGACTAGAAATAGGCATATATACTAGAATTAAAGTATTTAATTTGGACATCAAAATAATTGAATTTTAGGGTTCCTAATCAAATCATATTCATAATTTGAATGAGTCAAGACTAACTCTAGTACCTGATTCGGTTCTAAATCGAATCACCAACTTTTAATGCGTAATCAATTCACAACCTCAATTAAACCTCTTTTGTGTGATACATGCATTAGATGCATTTTAAGGGTGGTTATAGAAATAGGATCAATTTAATTGGTTTTCCATCATCTGAATATATATATGTCATATATATACAATATGATCCAGGTATTGATGAGATCAAAGAATAAATCCCTAAACTGAAATATAAGGACCTACGTCTTCCATTGATAAGGAAAGAATTAGAGTTCTTTTAGAGTTGGGTTATTGGGCAAAACCAAGCCCGCTTTACACGAATATGTTCAAACCATGGAAATTAGATTTCTAGATTAATGGGTTGGTCCTAACTATAAGTGTTGATTTATTGGGCAAACCTAAGCTCAACATAGATAGAGGCGAAATTGGATTATATACACGGGATGTATTTTAATATCCAGTTTTTGAAACATGTTTAGGATTAGAACCCTAAATCATTGTGAATGAGTATTAGCATTGTGAACATTTCATTTACATGCATATCATTAACATATATACATGAATTATAAGTTGTACACATTACAAAGATGCACTCAATTGACATATTCTAGGGTATGAAAGATTAAATATGAACATGATGTGAATTGTGAATTGTTATGTCTTGAATTTTGATTTGATTGGATTCTAATTAGTAATTTGGAATTAATTGTGATTAATTGGGAGAGTGATGAATTAAGATGTACATTTGGATTAGGAAAAATGTCTAGTGGTAAAATAAATTGATATATGACATTTGGCATAGTTAAATGAGTGAAAAATAGACTTGTAATTAATTGACAAATGGACCAATTGTTGTGTGACATATGGACTAATTATTAGGAGACATATGGACTGATGAATAGGAGACATATGGAAGCTTAAGGAGTGGAATAATGGTAGCTTATTAAGCAAGCAAATGTCTTCCATGCCTTAAGACAAATGTTATGATCAAATGAAGACACCTAGTGTTGGATTGGGAAAAGAAAGCATGCCATATTTGGAGAACCGATAGATTTCAAAACTTTTTAGAAAACTTATTTGTAGCAGAAGCAAGATATCCAAATCATCATGTCAATCTATACATGATATGGTGTAAGGATAATAATAAACATAAACAAGATAGTGATATTTCTGAGTCCTTCGCTACAGCTTTAATTTCTCGCTGCGCTATCCTCTCCTTCTTCTTGTATCCAAAGCCTTTTGCTTTTGAATC
>JAOTAY010021124.1:0-11206 GCA_025629805.1 Erythroxylum baracoense | reverse complement strand
TAAACAACATAAGCAAGCATAATGGTTTGGGTAGTCCATATAAACATGATGGAGAAGCCTTGCAGCTAAACCATATACATGAGGGAGTTCTTGCGAAGCTCTAATAAACATGAGGAAGTCCGTAATGGAGCTCCATGTCACTAGTGGGCAGGTGGGAGAAGCCTTTAATATGGTCAACGTGCACGTGACATAACATGATGGACACCATAAACCAACACAAACACGAATATCATGACTTGTAAACATATTTCACAAAGGCACATTTCAGAAACATGATTTCCATAAGCATGATATATTTCAAATACAATTTCCATCGTCATTTCATGAATCATCATCAAGATTCATATACCAAACATATAGCAAATACTTAAATCATTTAAGAAGCAATGAATGTAACATTTATAAAGCAATTGAATTCATTTAAATCTATTAATTAGGTAAATACTCATGGCTCATTTGCTCAAACTGTAATCATGTAACCCACTTGGATTCCTTACTTAAAAACTTGCTTAAAGATGCCCCTCCTCTTGCTCCTCTTGCCTCTCTTGATTTCCTTTAACATTGGCACAAAAATCCAATTCAATGGGATACAAATTGGGAATCCAAATAGTATATTTACTAAAATTTGATTCTAGAATACTTAAACCCATGTATTTCTTAAGCTTCATGAATCAAAATTCCTTCTAAATTCCAAAGGATTAAAAATGGGCTTACCTTAAATCTTCACCAAACAAAGAGATTTTTGGCTTAAATGGAAGCTCTTCTCTTCCTCTTTCTTTTTTTCTTCTTGAATAATCTCAAAATCACTCTTGAAAACTAAGAAAAGATTAAACCTAAGCTTGTCTTCTTTCTTTTTCTCTCACGACCGAAACCTCTCTCTCCTTTCTCTTTCACATTTTTCTCTTCTTCTCTCCCTTCATTCACTTTTTTTCTATCTAATGTACAAGACATCATTTTTCCTCTTCCAATTATACCCTTAATGAGTGTGGAATGTCAACCTTATCCTTCCTTTTATGCTCCATGGTTTCTAAACTTAAGTGACATGCCACAATTGCCCTTTATACATTTTTACTGCTTTAATTTAAATAAACAGGGTAATAAAATCCTGCTAACACTGTAATAAATAATTAACTCCAATAATTATTCTATCATGACCTCATAATTTATTTAAATCATGCTTAACTAAACGAAAAAAAAATTCGGAGGCCAACAATTGTAGGTTAGGCCATATTAATGAAAATAGAATCACAAAATTACATGAAGAAGGATATTTGGATCCTTTCGATTATAAATCATATAAAACTTGTTAATCTTGTTTATTGGGAAAGATGATCAAACTACCCTTTAAGAGAAAGGGATAATGTGCTATTGAGTTACTATAATTAATATATTCAAATGTATGTGGGCCTATGTCCACAAATGCTAGAGGTGGATTCTCGTATTTCATTACGTTCATAGATGACCATTTTAGATATGGTTATGTATACTTGATGAAACAAAAGTCTTAATCATTTGAAAAGTTCAAAGAATTTAGACTAGAGGTTGAGAAACAAATTGGAAAAAGTATTAAGACACTTAGATCAAATCGAGGTGGTGAATACTTAGATCACAAGTTTCTTAATTACTTAAAAGAAAATAGAATTCTCTCACAACGGTCTCCTCTTGCAACTCCACAACATAATGGAGTTTCTGAGAGGAGAAATTGTACACTATTAGATATGGTACATTCCATGATGAGTCATGAATTCCTTCCTATGTCCTTTTGGGAATATGCAATTGAAACTGCAATATATCTTTTAAATAGAATTCCATCTAAATCGATTGATAAGATACCATATAAGATATGAACTGGTAGAAGACTTGGATTATCACACTTAAAGATTTGGAGATTTGAAGCTTATGTGAATCATGTGTTAATTGGAAAACAACTCCTAGTTTTACACTAAAAAATTAAAAGTGTAAGGGTCGTGACTTGTAGCTAGAAAGTGGATATCGATCCCACAAGGATTGATGCCCAAATACCACTTAATTTATATCAAACTTTGTTTAAGAAACGAAATTGTGTAATAGAAATAATTTGAAAAATTACACTAAAATTGAAAGACTAATAATGAACAATAAATAATACCAAAGTGCAGAAAATTAAAACTCAAGAATCTAAAGACTAAAGATTATTTTTTCCTATTTTGTCTCCCTCCTGTCTGATAAATCGAATTGCATCTCACCTAAGATTTTCGAATGTATTAACTACCCTCTCTTAAGGTATAATTAATTATCCCTAATCAAATTAAATGGAATCAATTAAACAATCTCTCAACCTACCCAATCACTCAATCAACTTAACTAGTTATTAAACTATCATATAGGTGATCAATCGACTTAGTCAATATCTCTCTTCTAACTAATCAATTAATGTGATGATTGTACGTCTATAGGTTTCTAACTATCGTTGGACAATCCTACACAAATAATCTTACTCACTCTATTTATTGCAAGATAGAAATGAAATCAACAATCATCAAAGACATTTTCCTTAGATTCAATAAAATAGGAGTTTAACAAAAATAGTTCAAAAGTAATTCCTAAAACTAAATCAGCCAATCATGATCTCCATAACATCATCAACACACAAATAATCCATCTTACAAAGATTAGAAGAAAGAAAAGCACGGAAAATTGAATAACATAAACTTCTTCCCTTCTTTGCCAAAATCTAGAATTTTTTATGTTAATGCTCTATTTTTCCCAATCTTGATGATAATCCTTGAATCTTCACCTTCCTCGAGGCTCAAATCTTGTATTCTTCACTCAAGGAGGCTCTTTCTACAGAAGAGTTTCGTCCCCCTTAACTATGGAAGCTTAATTCTCTTTTAATAGTCCAGAAACTTTAAGTTTAATGAAGCCCTGCATAATATATCGGATTATAATTCCCACAATCGTGGGAATTGGCAATAAAGAATCTCCTCTTCTCTTCTCCTCTTTGATCTCTAGCTCAATCTCCAATTTGTTCAATAATAATCAATTCTTACCTTAAATTAACATTAAACATAAAAGAACAAAAATAGAAATCAAACTAAATGAAAACATACAAAATGAATCCTAAACTACAACAATAATCAACAATTATGCAAGAAACAAATGCTAATTACTTAGAAAAACATAGATTCATGCACAACTATCAACATCCCCATACTTAAATCTTTGCTTATCCTCAAGCAAAATAAATACAACCAATCAATCCTATCACTTCATTTTCACAAAGATCAAAGCATATAATCCCTCAAATTTAAGCTAACTCAAATATCAAGTTACTACACATATCATGACTATTTTTTCATTGGTGTACATAAGCAAACTCAACAATGGGCGTCATCAATCAAAGATAAGTATAGAAGCAAAATGAATCTTCCTCACGGTTTTCACTCATTTCTCTCAAGTGTTTGATGGTTAGTGTCTCGCTCAAACTTCCTATAGGAAATTACATTACTATAGGCTTGCTAATACACTAATTCTCCTCTATAATGATTGCATGCATAAATAGATCAAAAAGACTTGTTTAGGGTTGTAATGTAGTAAAGGTTAAGGTCGGTGAAGAGGGAAAAAGGTTAACATAAGTATTCATAAAGTAAAAAGCGGATAAAATGGGATAACAAAACATAACTCCGAGATATACAAATATATTAATATTCTGCACTTATTGATGCTACTTACTTGTTCTTCCTTTTTCTTTTCTTTTCTTTTTTTCTAGAAGTTTCCTTTATTCAATTTTCTGTGCTTTTCTTTCTCTTTTCAACATTTGTTTTCTTTTTTCTTTCTTTTTTCAATACATGGAAGAAACTATGAATATAATAGCAGCTATATACAATGTAATCCATGGGCAAAAATATACTCAACTCATCTTGGTAAAGATTTTCACAACGATCCCAACTAATGCATTACTTAATACTCTACTAAGCTAGTGAATGGGTAGGTTAATGGGATTTAAGGTTTTAAAATTTTGGGTATTTTCAAGAAAAAAAAGGTTAAGGCTCAACGGGATAACAAGGGATAATCAATGAGAAAAAGGGCCTTAATCATCTTTATTAAACATGCATCCAGTAGACTCAAACCGATTCAAAGCAAGTTCTGAAGTAATAACCTAAGGAAGTATCACTCAACAAAGAAATAGAATGACTATGGAAGGAATCATATAGGCTCGATCCTCATATTGGCTCAAATGAAAACTCATTATGCATCTCTACACTACCTCATTGCTCTAATGTTAATTTGTGACTAAGCTTATATAACCAACTACTTTTCATCACTCTATGTGGTTTACTTTCTACTCAAGTAGCCTACTCTGAGTTCAAGCATACATTCAATCTAATGCTAACTAGCATGACAGAATGTCATCGTAACATTCATCAGAATGATTCAAGTGCAGCTCTATTGCTGACACAAAGCACATGATATGCCTAAACATGCACCATATTTAACAAAATGCGAACAATGCAATTGCGAAATTCAATGTACGTCCCCACATTTAAAGATCACATCGTCTTCAATGTGACAAGTCAACCACCAAATAAGGAAAAATGATATCAAACCAAACAAAAGAAATTGAAACAAACAAATAACATTAAACCAAATATAAATGACAGCAAACTAAACAAAAGAAAATGACACAAATTAAAAGTAAAAAGGGTAAGAAAAGCTTATTGAGACGATGGTGGCAACGGTGTTAGCGAAGGAGCTTTAAAAATTGTTCCTCTGACAGAATTTGAGGAACATTTTCTTCAAGCTACGCTGCTCCTTGTGGACTTGACATATTTGGGTGCCGAGTTCATTGATTTGGGAAGCCATTTGCTGTAGGTTGGAGATCATCTGGTCGAGGATTTGTTGAAATCAGTTGACCTCCACTAGTGCACTCAGTTCCTCCTCCGCTACTTCTTCTTCTGGCTCCAGGATTGCTCGAGATGTGGAGGGTCGAGAAGCGACTGTGTCTGTGCCCCTGCTATTCTTCACTGTAGTACGCGTCTAAGGATTTTGGAGTTTCATAAAAATGAAACTCCAAAATCCTCAGAATGCCTCAAATAAGATATGTCAAACATATCGTATTGAGTTGTGTGCACATCTTCCACATTAAGGTTATAAAACAGAGCTAAAGCAATAACAACATGAGACATGCCAAAGTATGAACTCTTTTTATTTACAACACTCACTATTGATCGAAAAATTCTAAAAGGCGTATTGATTTTGATTTTTCGATCCATACACCATAGAAAGAAAAGTTCTTTGGCCGAGCATTTGTTACTTTTAGTTTTATTGAACACAATTAAATACATAAATTTATGCAAAAGCAAATGCTCGGCACTACGAATTAAAGAATTCGGTGTATTCCTAGCGTCAAAATTTTCTTCCCCCGTCAAAGTTTTCCAGTAATCATTCAAATAAAAATCATCGTGATCATCTAAAACTTTAGTGTTGGGCAAATAGAAAAGACCACACATGATAGTATAATCCAATTTATAAACATTACCGAATAACCTAAACCAGAAAACGTCCATTTTAGGGTTATATCGGACTGTAGTGAAAAATTCTATGGTCATCATAAGGTAAATAGGTATGTCACACCGAATGAACCTATTCCAACCTATGTTTGCAGCTAGTCGCTCAATTTTTCGCCTCACTCCTATAGTTTCTAACGATTCAAAATCAAAACAACGAGGAGTGACTAGTTCTCTATCCCAAAGGTCTAAGAAATACGTACCTTCTTCATTTGAATAAATTAGAAATGCGAAATGATAAGCTGCCTCTAAATCGGGCTTACCTTTACCAGAGACTTAAAGGCAGAGTTCATCAGTCGGTTACCGAGCCATCATCTTCTTTAGTGCCATTGTAAGAAGAAAACCTGCAAAAATAAGAGAAATAGAGGTGAAATTCGTATTTTAGAGAGAGAGAAAAAAAATTTACCCCAATTCTTGTGTTTTTGAATGATTAATGCATAAGAAGATGAAAGCATTGTAAGATTAATGAAAAGAGTTAAAGAAAATACCAAGAAGTTGGAGGAAAATGAAGAGTTTTAGAGAGTCAGAGGAGAGAATTTCATGGGTTAGAGAGAGAGGGAGTGAAATTTTAAAGAATAGGTGAAAGAAGAAAAGGGGAAGGAAAGCTTAAATTTTCACTTGGATGGGATTCCCACGATCGTGGGAATTTCCATTATTCCCACAATCGAGAGTTTTCTCTCCAGAAACTTCCCATTATTCCCACGATCGTGGATTTTCTCTCCAGAAAGTTTTTGGAGAGATTTCCCACGATCGTGGGAATCACTCCAGTTCCCACGATCATAGGATAGGGTGATTCTTCCACTTCTAAACCTTCTTCCAAGCTTGGTATGTATTCTCCATAATCCCACAACCTACAATCACATCAAATTAATATTATTAACAAAAATTTCGAAATGAAAACAAGTTAAAATTCAAACGAAATCCAAATAAACATCAATCAAATTTGATTCAAACATGATCATAACTGAATAAATCAAGTAAACAAATAAACAAAAACAATCAAAAGAAAATAAAATCTCATAGGTTGCCCCCCATACAGCGCTTCTTTTAATGTCGGTAGCTAGACGCTCTTCCTTAGAAACTCAGTCATGATCAATTATAAACGGCTTGCTTCCACCTTTTTCGTTCAGCATTGATTTTATAGCCTGTAAGTAAGCTACAAATTGTAAAATAATCAACAGGACAATATGGATAACATTATGAAAACCGATTAAGCTTAATAATGTATTTTTTCCAAGTGAACTATCAACATAATAGGGAATAACAAAACTCCTTGAATCTTCCATTGAATCCAACAGTTTGTTCTGTATGAAGGTAAGTTGCTCTCTTTCTTACTTAATCACCTTTGTCTCATCTGCTTCTTCCACTTCCCAAACAGAGACTTTCATAACTTCTTTAAACTCGATGTCTGTTGTCATCTATTCTTCATCCTTTTTTCTTCAGAAGATTCGAACACATCAATTATCCTAAATAAGCTACTATCCTTTTAATTCTTAAGTATATCATTCATGTTGAATGTCACTTGATCATCATCAATCCAAAAGATAGAGTTCTTTTCAAGAACATCTACCCAAGATTTTTTTATGTTCTCATATGGTATATCAAGAACTGGTGAATAATAGGCAAGTTTTTATCCTTTTCTTCATCCTCTTTCTTAATTTCTTGGTCTCCTATAAAGTAAGGTTCAGCCTGGTCTTCCACTGATTCTTCTTGTTCATCTCCATTTTTAAGTGTGATAGTCTCATTTTGTTCTTAATGATATAATTCCAAGTTGCTCAGAGAGTCTTCCACACTTCTCTTGCAAAATTCATAGGAAATATGTCTTACTTGAATCTCTAGATTGTGAATAGAGGCGGCATGATTTTCAAAAAACTTGATCAAAATTCTCTTCCAGTCTCTTTTGACTTTGCTACTGGATGAAAAACATCCTCTTCTGATTCTCTTTTATTTCTGTTAGCTTATCTATGATTTTTTTGAATTTAGAATCCCATAAACTGGACTCATCTTGCTAAAATTCAAATAGGTCTTGATGTCCCATATGAGTACTTACATTGTTGGACCAATAGAAATCTAGGTGGTTCTGCCACCTCGGAGTGTACGTGTTCCAATAAGGATCGGTACTTCCCCAACCACACTGTGCTTCACTATAATTCGTAAAAGTTCCTTTCTCCCTATAATATCTATCTTCCATCATTGTTCTTTCTATTTCTTATCAGCATCTAGCTCTTCAGATGTCTCATTCCTCATTCTTAGATTTCCTGATGTGTCTTGAGATGTTGGATAATTTGTTATTACCAAATTCTGTTGATCTTCATGTGCTCCTTGTGTTCATGCACCTACAAATACATAAGAAAAAGTATCAAAAACTCTTAAATCAAAGTAATCTAAATTAAACAAGATTTTAAACACATAATTCCTGACAACGGCGTCAAAAACTTGTTGATTGGAAAACAACTCCTAGTTTTATGCTAAAAAATTGCAAGTGTACAGGCCGTGACTTGTAGTTAGAAAGCAGATATCGATCCCACAGGGATTGATGCCTAGACACCACTTAATTTAGATCAAACTTTGATTAAGAAACGAAATTATGTAATAGAAATAATCTGAAAAATTAAACTAAAATTGAAAGACTAATAATGAATAATAAACAATACCAAAGTGCAGAAAATTAGAACTTAAGAATCTAAAGACTAGAGATTACTTTTTCCCTATTTTGTCTCCCTCCTATTTTATTAATCAAATTATATCTCAGTTAAGATTTCCGAATGTATTAACTACCCTCTCTTAAGGTGTAATTAGTTATCCCTAATCAAATTAAATAGAATCAATTGAACGATCTCTCATCCTATCCAATCACTCTATCAACTTAACTAGTTATTAAACTATCCTATGGGTGATCAATCGAGTTAGCCGAGATCTCTCTTCTAACTAATCAATTAACGTGATGATTGCACATCTATAGGTTGCCAAATCTCGCTGTACAATCCTACACAAATAATCTTACTCACTCTCTCGATTTATTGCAAGATAAAAATGAAATCAACAATCATCAAAGACACTTTCATTCGATTCATTAAAATAGGAGTTTAACAAAAATAGTTTCAACAACAATCCCTAAAACTAAATCAACCAATCATGGTCTCCATAACATCATCAACATATAGATAATCCATCTTACAAATATTAGAAGAAAGAAAAGCACAGAAAATTGAATAAAGGAAACTTCTTCACTTCTTTGCCAAAATCTGGAATTTTTTTATGTTAATATGCTATTTTTCCCAATCTTGATGATAATCTTTGAATCTTCTCCTTCCTCAAGGCTCAAATCTTATACTCTTCACTCAAGGAGGCTCTTTCTACAAAATGGTTTTGTCCCCCTTAACCGTGGAGGCTTAATTCCCTTTTTAATAGTCCATAGACTTTAAGTTTAATAAAGCCCTGCATAATATCTCGGATTATAATTCCCACGATCGTAGGAATTAGGAATTGGCAATAGAGAATCTCCTCTTCTCTTCTCCTCTTTGATCTCTAGCTTAATCTCCAAGTTGCTCAATCTTCCGTCCTACATAAAAATAATCAATTCTTACCCTAAATTAACTTCAAACATAAAAGAACAACAATGGAAATCAAACTAAATGAAAGCATACAAAATGAATCATAAACTACAATAATAATCAACAATTATGTAAGAAAAATATGTCAATTACTTAGAAAACATAGACTAATGCACAACTATCAATGTGCTATATCTGATAAGCTTCAAGCTAAATGAGATAAATGCAAATTTGTGAGGTATCCGAAAGAGAGTTTTAGTTATCAATTTTATCATCCTATCGAGCAAAAGATGTTTGTCTCAAAATATGTTATATTCTTAGAAAGGGAATTTATTCTCAAAGAAAGTAGTGGGAGTGAGGTTGAACTTAAAGAAGTTCAAGAGCCACAAGTTCACTTCGAAATGGAACA
The DNA here is from genome assembly GCA_025629805.1 of Erythroxylum baracoense. NCBI lineage: Eukaryota > Viridiplantae > Streptophyta > Magnoliopsida > Malpighiales > Erythroxylaceae > Erythroxylum > Erythroxylum baracoense. Next base: position 1,697 of record JAOTAY010021124.1, on the reverse strand, counting down.
AGAACCTTAAGTTGATACATATGATGTACAACTGAGAGTTCGAGAGACACATAGTTCACGACAAACTAATAGGATATGTCGTCCTCCCACTAGATTAGATCTACATATTGAGTTAGGAAAGGGTAATGTATTACTCATCCATGATGAGCCTACTACTTTTAAAGAAGCAATGCCTGATATTGATTCTTTAAAATGGCAAGAAGCTATGAGATCTGAAATGGAATTCATATACACTAACCAAGTATAGACTTTGGTTGATGAACCTACTGGTATTGTACCTATTAGACGCAAGTGGTTTTTTAAGAGAAAAACTGACATAGATGGTAATATGCATATGTACAAAGCAAGGATAGTGGCTAAAAGTTATAAACAAAAATAAGGAGTTGATTTTGATAAACCTTTTCACCAGTAACTATGCTAAAATCCATCAGGATCTTGTTGGCCATAGCAACATATCATGATTATGAAATTTGGCAGATGGATGTCAAAACTACATTTCTCAATGGGAACTTACAAGATAATGTATATATGATACAACCTAAAGGTTTTGAATCTAATAGATTTCCTAATCAAGTATACAAGTTGCAAAGGTCCATTTATGGACTTAAGCAAGCGTCACGGAGTTGAAACATCCGTTTTGATGAGACAATCAAAAAGTTTGATTTTATGAAAAACATGGATGAACCATGTGTCCATAAGAAGGTCAGTGGGAGTGTAGTCATTTTCTTGATACCATATATGGATGACATATTGTTAATTGGAAATGAAATACCTATGCTATAGTCTGTAAAGATATGGTTATCCAAGAACTTCTCTATGAAGGATATGGGAGAAGCAACATATATTCTGGGAATAAAGATCTATAAAGATAGATCAAAAATATTGCTTGGATTGTCCTAATTCACGTACATAGATAAAGTGCTAAAGAATTTAGCATGGAGAATTGCAAGAGGGGATTCTTACCCATATCGCATGGGATTTTTTTCTCACAAACTATGTGTCCAAAGACACAAGAAGAGAGAGATAAAATAGATTGTATTCCATATACTTCAACAATTGGATCAATCACGTATACGCTACTATGTACTAGACCAGATGTCTCTTATGTTTTGAGCATAACAAGCAGGTTTTAGTCTAATCCTGGTGAGGGTCACTGAATGGCTAGAAAAATATCTTAAAGTACTTGAGAAGAACTAAAGATGTTTTAATGGTCTATAGAGGAGATGAACTAATAGTTCAAGGATATTCAGATGCTAGTTTCTAGTCAGATCACGATGATAGTAGATCACAGTCAAGGTACATCTTCATTATAAATGGTGGTGCAGTAAGTTGAAAGAGTTCTAAATAACCAACCATTGCAGATTCAACGACCGAAGCAGAATACATTTCAGTGTCAGAGGCAGTAAAGGAAGCAGTTTGGATCAAGAAGTTCATCACTCAACTTAGAGTGGTTCCTAGCATTTTTGAGCATATAGTATTGTATTGTGATAGCAACGAAGCTATTACGCAAGCAAAGGAAGGTCTCATCAACAATCTAAACATATACTCAGGAAGTTTCACTTAATCAGGGAGACAGTGGAGTGGAAAGACATAGCATTGGAGTGAGTTTCTACTGAACAAAATCTAGCAGATCCTCTTACTAAGCCATTGTCTCAAAAGAGACATGATCGACATATGGATGGATATGGTATTAGATT
>JAOTAY010021123.1:0-11207 GCA_025629805.1 Erythroxylum baracoense | reverse complement strand
AATTGCATGAAGTTGTGCTTTGACTATATGGGTATGTTGATTCTTTGATTGATTGATGATTGGTAAATGATGAATTACAAGTTAATGGATGAGATGTTATGTAGTGATTTTTCGTAGCTCACCCTTATCGTAGGATATATATCGGAATGACCTACAGGCATCCCGGTGTATACCCTGCGGTAAGGGGGCGCAACACAAATTCTTTTTCAATTCCCTATCTGACAAAAGGAATGTTAATAAAATATGCTCTATTAATGGCATGGATGGGAGAATCCTTTCTGATTAATCGAGTATTTTAGAGGAGGTTGTCAATTTCTATAAAGGGCTTCTAGGTTCTAACCTAGACTCTTCTACCTCTATGGCCTCTCTTCAAGATATTATTATCAACAGAATTTCTCTTAAAGTTTCTCGGGAGTTGGTGAAAGTTATTACTGATGATGATATCAATGTAATTGTCTTTATTATGAATGGGATGAAAGCTCCAAGATCGGATGGGCTTAATAGCTTTTAATATCAAAAGACATGGTCTATTCCTGGACCCATGGTTAGAGAAGCCATTCATGAGTTTTTTTTTGAAAAAGGGGTGATCCTAAAAGAGTTCAATAAAACTTTTCTTTGCTTAATTCCTAAAATCTACCTTTGGTGATTTCAGGTTGATTGCATGCACAAACTTCATTTATAAAATTATTGCTAAGATCTTAACAAAGTGTTTGAAGGAAGTTCTCAATCTTATTATCAAAAAGCCTTTATAAAGGATAGAAGTATTGGTGATAACATTCTTATTGCTCATGAATTCTTAAAGGGACATTCCAAAAGGAACTCTTCCCCTAATTGTACTGTTAAGATTGACTTCAACAAAGCTTTTGATTACATCAATTGGCCCTTCCTTTTTAGGGTTCTTAAGGCTTTCAATTTCCTAATCTATTTATTAATTGGATTAAGGCTTGTCTCCACTACTGCCTATTGTGTTATAATTAATGACACACCTTTCGAAATTATTAAGGGGAAGAGAGAATTAGATAGGGGAACCCCTTATCTCCTTATTTATTTATTTTATATATGGAAGTGCTCACTCTAATGATCAAGGCCAAAGTCTCTCATAATCCTAAATTCAAGTTCCATTCCAAATGTAGAAGACTTTCACTCACCCATTTCTGCTTTGCAGATGATTTAATTCTCTTCTCAAAAGCACATCCTGATTATGTTAAGTTATTGATGGAAACTCTCAATGAGTTCTCTGAGTTGTCAAGTCTTAAGGTGAATCTTAACAAAAGTCACTTTGTTTGCTCAACCATGGCAGAACCACTCCAAGATATTATTTCCTCTTTGACTGGTCTGAATAGGAAATTCCCTCCTCTACAATATCTGGGGCTACCTATCTCTACTAAAAGGCTATCCTTTAATGATTGCCTACCCCTTATTGAAAATATTCAAAGGAGACTCAGCAAATGGACTAATAGATTTCTTTCCTTTGGGGGGAGAGTTTAGTTAATTAAGTTTGTCTTACATTTGCTCCACTTATATTGGAGTACTCACTTCCTCTTGTCAAAGAAATTAGTCAAATTCATAGAGAACATGATGAGAGATTTCTTATAGGGTAAAGCAAATGGAAGTTCAGGCTTTCCTAAAGTCAAATGGGTAGATTTGTGTAAACCAAAGGAAAAGGAGGGATTAGGAATCATTTATGTAAAAGTCGCTAATAATGTCTTTTTGATAAAAGAGACTTTAGAGAATGGTTCAAGACAAACATTCATTGCGGATAAGATGGCTTCATAGTTACTTTTTAAAAGGGAACAACATATGGTCCCTCTGATTTACATCATCCTATTCTTGGTTTCATAATCAGATTTTTTTTAAAAAAAGGGATGAAGTAGCTAATGATGTTTATTAAAAAATTTGGAATGGAAAGACTGCTTTTTTATGGCATGACAATTGGACTGGATTGGGTCTCCTTTCCCTAAACCCTAATGCTATTTCTGCTTTCCCAGGGCTAGATCACAAAACTAAGGTTGATGTTCTTATTAACCAAAATGACTAGCTACAATTTCCTGATGCAATCCAGCACCTTATACCACCTTACTCTTCTGAAGCTAACTCTCAGGACTATTATTTGCGGTAAGGAACTCATATTGAGAACTTTTCTAGCAAAACCTATAGGAAATGGGTTTATCAATCAGACCAAGATGATCCCTAAGGTAAAGTTATTTGGAACAATATACTTAGACCAAATAATGCTTTCGTCATATGGGTAATAGTTAGGAATAGAGTAGCAACAATGGAAATACTTTAATATATGCCAAATTTGGATCAAATTTGCTGTCTGTGAAAGGAAGGAACAGAAATAAAAGACCATTTATTCTTTCTCTACCCTTTTTCAATCGTTGTTTGGAATAGGATCAGAGATTTTTTCTCATAGAGTGGGGTCTCTAATTCTCTCATAGGGATAGTCAAGTTCCTAGTTGAAGCATAAGCTTTCGCTTTACTATGGAAGAGGAATGTGCTATTTTTAGCCATATCTACTCAAGAGATAAGGAAAGAAAGAAATCAGCGAAATTTCCAAAATAAGGAACATTCCTCGGAATTAGTGCTATAATCAATTATTCAGATAGGTAGAGAACAATTTTTATGTTGGAAAATGGAACAAACTTAAACGAGATGAAGAAACGGGATTCTGGCTCTTACCTGGGAAAGCCTAACAATGCATGTTGTCTTGTGAGATTCTCAAGCTGTCTATAGAAACATGGAACAGTTGATTAAAGTAGCTTAAGTAAGGTGAAGTTTTCATAAAGATTTACTTACCTATGGGCAGAAAGGTATGAGTGGCGATGACGATCGCCTAAGGAAGAACCAAACCCTAATTGGGATATTTCTCGAAATGATCTGAAGAAGTGGTGGAGAGCCTTTACTCCTTTTATACTTCATTCTTGGTTCGTTGTCGTTTTACTCGGCCAGTCCCTTATACGTCATCATCCAACTTCTTCAGCGGGTCTGTTTATTACAATGTCATTTGGTCTCTTTTAGTAGCCTAATTTGCTGATGGTTATCTCGTCATTTAGTGTCATATTGCCTCATCTTTGTAACATGAGAGTATGTTTACTCTCCAAGTGACTATTCTTTAATACAATTAAATTTATTTTTTTAAAAAAAAGAAACAAAATTAGATTATATTTGATTTATTTTCTCATCACTTTAATTCCTACTTTTTATATAGCCATTGGATCAAACTGGATAAATCTGACCATCAGATCAAGTGCCCTAAAACCCCAAAACTTTGATATTTTTGAGTCGAGTCACCACCACTGTCAATTTCTTTCTCATCCGAATCAATTTGAATTCTTTTGTTTACCAAGGATTCATCTCCTGTATCATTCAGCTTCTGCCCATCCACCATCATAACAAAGTTTCTAGTTCTTCGCTTCCCTATTAGTTGCTCCTTTCGAAAATCGGCTAAACGTTTTTTGGTTGGTTATAAGGTACTGAGATGCTTGTGATTGGATAGCCAAAGCATATACACATACGCACACCATATGTTTATATACTTTTTTTTGAAAAATTAAAATGAATTAATAAGAAAGGGAGTTTAGTATAACTCTTATCCTACTATAGGATATCAAAAACTAAAGTCCAAATGACATCGTAATCTAGAGAACGTCCCCGCGTAACAAACAACCTCAAGTAAACTCTCGGATCTTCCTAAAACGAGTTAACCAAAATCCCCCATCTACAGTTTCTCCAAAAGTTTCCAAATTAGGGCTTAAAAGTCTCCGTCTTCAGTTTCTCCAGACGATTGAGGAGGTAAGAAATTTCTAGTTTGAGTTTAGATACTCCATCTTCTCTTTTCATCTTCACTCATTTTTTCTGATTAGGGATACTCGAAGGGTCATCCTGTGTATTTGAGCTCTGGTTACTATCTCACTTCTCCCGACTACATGTCTTCAACTCCCGCTATAGATCAGGCGTGAACACCTCATAGAGGGGGGACCCTGTAAGGTAAGAATCCAACTTTAAATTCCTGTAGAAATGTTATGTGTGTGGTATCTACCTGGAGTAGGTTGTAGAGATTTACTGTTTCAAGATGCACTGGGTATTCTTGGATTCTTGTTAGAGTCTCCAAGAAACACTAGTCTCTCACTACATTTCTTCTCCATCTGGTTTATGACCAATTGTTCTCTAATACTATTAGAGATGATTTCCGAGAGAGCAAGTATGCCTATTTTCCTTTCCATAAGTCTTTTGTTATTGCTTTCCCTCCAGATCTCCTGAATACATGATGTAATGGCTACCATGTAAACATCCTTGTCGTGTTTGGGTGCATGGTTCAGTAGTATATCTTGAATATTTTGATTCAGATTGCTTTGATAGCAATTACATATGTTTGTATACTTATTAAATAGAGATTGTATTTTTTTCCTCAAGGCTTCGACTTTCGGATTGGAAGCCTTCTACTTAAAATCTTCTTTCTAATCTTTTTTACTTTATGGAACTTTCTTGCTTTAAATTTTGCTGCTTTGCTATTGATTGAACTCGTGTGTTGATACTTTTACGTTTGGTTGTTGTTCAATACTTGGTAATTGTGTGGAGTGGATCCTTGATACTATATTGCCTCTTCCGTATGATGTTTAAATCCCTATATCATTTCCAGGTTAATGACTTATTATCTGATTTCTTTTTATGTATTTGTGTTGTTTTCAGTTTTTTAACAGGGTGGTAACCAATCAGTACCTTCCATTAGGTTAACGAATGGGTAAGACGAAAGGGCATGAACAAGATCAAACAATGGGTGAGCTTAGTACCTTGATAGAGGTAAACCATGACAAATAGTCACTAATTAGAAGTGTTTCTTCTAACGATGAATATAAGGAGAAGAAGAGGAAGAAGATGATGATTGGTGGTGATAGTGATAATTCAGCCTCATTTAATGCTAGTCAAAATGAGTTCGTTAATTTAGATGGTGGTTTAAATGTTGAAGGAGAGAAAATGAATATGAGGAGGAGAAGAAGTGGAAGAAGAAGATTACAGGTGTTAGTGATACTATTGCTCCATTTAATCCTAGTCAGAATGAGCATGTTGATATGGAGGGTAGTTTAAATGTTGAAATACGAAAAACTAAATATGGTGAGAAAAAGAGGAGGAAGAAAAAGAAGATAGGTGGTCTTAGTGATAGTGTTACTATATTTAGTGCTAGTTAGAATGAGGTTGTGAACTTAGAGGGCAAGAAAAATGAATATAAGAAGAACAGGAATAAGAAGATAACTGGTGTTAGTGGTAGTGCTGCTGCATTAACTGTTGGTCAGAATGAGAATTTGAATTTAAAGGGTAGCTTCTGTATTGAAGAAGACAGAAATGAATATAAGGAGAAGAAGAGAAAAAAGAAAATAGGTGCTGTTAGTGATAGTGCTGCTTTATTGAGTTCTAGTCAAAACAATTTTGTGAACTTAAAGGGTCATCCAAGTGTTGAAAAAGGAAAAAATGAAATGAAGAAGAGCAACTACAAAAAAAAGAAAAGGAAATTAGAACATTTAACTAGAAGTGATTCTAGTGATAGGATAATGGAAAAGAACATGGATGGTGGAGATAAGGCTGAGAAGAAGAAAAAGGACAAGTTGATGAAAAATGGCTCAGAAAAAAAGGTAGCCAGGGCAAAAGGCTGGTCTTGACTTTGCTGATTTATCAAAGAAACCTACTATTAGATATATGTTGTATATATCTACTTATTTTATTTTGGCATATTTTTATAAATTGGCATCTTTTTATTATCTTGGATTCAAACAAACTAGTTGGATAATGTTCTAGATAAAATAGAATTCTATCTTACATAGATGTGAATTTGATGAAGGATATTGCTGGAAATTTTGTTTTGAATTAAGTTGTCTTACGTGAAGGCAGTGGCTAGAAGGTATTGCTGGAAGTTTGAGTGTGAATTAAATTTCTTTTACGTGAATGTAGTGGAAGAAGGGCATTGTCATAAATTTCATTGGGAATTAAGTGAATTTCTGGAAAAGATACGATGGTGTTTTTATGTGTGTGAAAATTTGACCTATGGCTAATTGATGAGTTCCATTGTGCTTGAGTGCCTTGGTAGGTACGTGTTTTATTGTTGGCTTTTGTTTTGATATTGAATGTCGGAGTAACAAAAGATTGGAAGGATTTTTATTCATGCGTGTACGTGTGTATGATTGTAGTCTTGGAAGAGTCATGTTTCTACAGTAATTATTTTAGAAATCACTTGCACTGAACCTTCGTCTATTGGAGTGGTTTTTGACTGGGAGCATTTGGCATTGCGTATATGTTATGCTAGGTGTCACTTATTAACCGAGCAGCCGTAGTTTGATTCTGGAGCTGGCGTAGATTATTTCAGCTGGTCGACAATTATTCAAATATATTTTAGGAAAGTAGAGAAAAAATCCTCTGACGAGGTTAACACAAGTCAGTCATGTTATTGGGTGTGAAAAACTTTCACGGGAAGTGAGGTTGAGAGATAGTATCAAAGGGTGAGTGGTGTCGGCTCAGTAAAGCCTTGGGTAAATCTATTGTACTTTGGTGAAAGAATTAATCTGGGTGAGGGTCTCGCAAACATAGGCAAGGAGTGCCAAACTGCGTTACCAAATTTTTGGTGTCATTTGTTATTTTTCTTTTGATTGAATTTTTGTTTTTATTTGTGCCAGAGATGATCACCTAAAATTAGACAATTTCTGAAACTATTAACCTATATGATTTTTCAATTGGTATCAGAGCCGGTTATCATTTCAAAACTTGGTAGCAAGTCGGTACAGATCTCAGTTTTGCGAACATGGCTACAAGAGAGGGTGCTTCGATCACCAGACCACCACTATTGGATGGATCCAACTATTCTGTATGGAAAGCATATATGAGAGTCTTCATCCAAGCTCAGGGCACAAAAGATTGGCACTCGGTAGTACATGGGTGGACGTATCCGATGATTACTGATGATAATCCAGTTGAATGGACAAGAGCCAAAGAAGAAAGTGCACTTGGAAACTTACAAGCAATGCATGTGATTTTTAGTGCTGTTGATGAAGGACGTTTCTCAATGATATCAGCCTGTGAATCAGCCAAGAAGCGTGGGATGCTTTGCAGAGTATTCATGAAGGATCCAAATCGATGATAGCATCAAAATTACAGATGTTAGCTGTGAGGTTTGAAGAACTGAAGATGGATGAGAATGAGACCATTGGGGACTTTCATGAAAGATTACGAGATATAGTAAATCAGGCGCATCAACTGGGAAAGAAATATTCCGATCTGAAACTTGTCAAGAAGACACTGAGATCATTGCCTCTAAGATTTATTCCAAAAATTGCAGCAATAGAGGAGGCCCACGACGTCAATGATTTGTCATTGGAGAAGGTAATTGGAATTTTTACAAATTTCGAGATGAATCTTTTAAGGGGTAAACAAGAAAGAAGCAAAGGACTGGCATTACAGGTTGAAACTAGAAAAGGTGTGAATGATGTAGAAGGTGAATATGATGAAAATGAAGATTTGGTACTACTCACTCAGAACTTTGGTAAATGGCTGAAAAGAATAAAAAAGGACAGACCCGAATTTAAACAATATGGTTGGAGCTCCATCGAACATCAATTTAAAGCAACAAGCTAAAACTCCAAAAGGGTGAAAGGAAGGTGAATAGAATCCAGTGTCATGACTGCAAAGGCTTTGGGTTACTAGCATTTGGAGTGAGAATGAATCTGAGAGTGAATATGGTAGTGAAGAAGAAATTGCTAATAGTGCTATGTTAGTTGCTTTGTATAGCAAAAGTCCAGTTACTCGCTTAACAGTAATTGAGAAGGAAGTAACTGAAGACGTAAAAGGGAGAAAATCGGAAAATTTCTAGAAAATGTAAACAACTCAGCTCAAGACCCAATATCTAAATATGATAGTCATGAAAGTGGCTTAGATGATAGAAAGGAGAATACTTACGAGGCTTACAAAGCTATATATGAAAAATGGGTGAATAAGTGTAGAAAGAATGAAAGACTGAAGGAAGAAAATCTCTTTATGAAAAATATTATCTAAGGGTTAGAAAAGAAATTGAAGTTGGCATTAGATGGGCTTGGTGAAGCTAGAATGAGATTAGTAAGTACTAAAAAGAGTTTGAGAATGTTGAATGGTGGCCCAAAAAAACTAGAAAAGTTAATAAAAATCGGTAAAGTGAAAGGGGATCTTCAAGGCATTGGATATATGGGAGAGTGCTCTAAGTTAAATGAAGAGAAGAATGATATGTCCAGATCTGTCCAAGAAAAAGAAACATCAAGAAAGATTCGAAGATTCATACCCACGTGTCACTTTTGTGAAGTTATTGGGCATATAAGGCCAAGATGTTACCAGTTACTGCAGATGTTGTTTGAAAGAAGACAAAGTAGGAGAATTCTACATTTCTCACAAAAATCTCATAATGAACTCTCAGTACCGAAATCCATTTGGGTGAAAAAGAGTGAATTGCAAGCTCTTGTGGTTCTCAAATCGATGAAAGCAACTTTACAAAATAGTTGGTATTTTGATAGTGGATGTTCACGGCACATGACAGGGGAAAAGAATTACTTAACCGATTATCAGAGTTGTGTATGGTCATGTGACCTTTGGAGATAGAAAGAAGGCTTCAGTGATTGGTAAAGGAACACTATATGTAGACGATTTGCCTCCCTTCAAGAATGTGCTCCATGTTGATGGATTGAAAGCAAATTTGGTGAGTATAAGCCAACTCTGTGATGATGGTTTGCTAGTTAAATTTACAAGTGATGAATGCAGGGTTCTAAATGAGCAAGGAGAATGTCTCGTGAGTGGTAAGCGATCAACCACATAAAAAGGTTAGACACGTTACCTCTTCACGCATATTTAAATTAATTCACATAGATTTAGTTGGTCCAACACAACATGATAGCGTTGGTGGAATGAGATATTTTTTAACTTGTGTTGATGATTATTTGAGATATAATTGGGTATCATTTTTGAAAGAAAAATCATATGCTTTTAAGGATTTTAGAAGCCTATGTGTGCAGGTTATGAATATGAAAAATATGACTATATTGAGAATTTGATCGGATCACGGAAGAGAATTTGAGAATATAAGATTTAATGACTTTGTTGAAAAGTATGGTATCATACAGGAATTTTCAACACCTAAAACTCCACAACAAAATGGAGTTGCCGAAAGGAAAAATATAACACTTCAAGAAATGGCTAAATCTATGTTGAATGGAAGTAAAGTGTCTATATGATTTTAAGCTGAAGCAGTTAATACAACATGCTACATATGTAACAGAGTTTTTCTTCGAAGCATCTTAAACAAGACATCCTATGAACTTTGGAAGGGAAAGAAACCTGATGTGAGTTACTTTCATGTTTTTGGTAGTAAGTGTTACATTTTTAGAGATCTAGAACAACTTGGAAAATTCGAGGGAAAAAGTGATGAAGGGATTTTCACTGGTTATTCAACACACAGTACAGCTTACCGAGTGTATAACCAAAGAACAAAAAAAGTGTTAGAGCCCATAAATGTTGTGATAGATGATGTATCTTTATTAAATAGTCAAGTGGCAGAAGAAAATCTACACAATCAACCCTCAGAACTAGCTCAAACAAGCAATAAGAAAAGACTTAGAAAGTGCCTAGATTCGCAGTTAGTTGGTGCTGAGGAAGTAACTGCGCGAATTAAAGAACTGTTAGTTACTTCAGATGATGAATTAACTAAAACACTAGATGTGGAAACTATCCCTTTAAATGTTCAAAACTCGAGAGAAACTGATTTGAACCATGATTCTCCTTCCCGAATTAGAAGAAATCATCCAGTAGAAAACATTATTGGAGAAGCTAGTAAAAGAAGAAAAACAAGGGAAAGAAAAAGGGTTGATTATCGAGAACTTGTGGGATACTTATGCTACACATCTTCATTCGAGCCAAAGAGCATTAACGAAGCCCTACAAGATGAGTTCTAGACAGCAGCTATGCAAGATGAATTGGTTCAATTTGCACAAAATGATGTATGGGAATTAGTGCCAAGATCATTGGATACTAATATGATTGGAACAAAATGGGTGTTTCGAAATAAAACAAATGAAAAGGGTAATGTAACTAGAAAAAAAGCAAGGTTAATAGCTCAGTGATATTCTCAGGTGGAAGGAATAGACTTTCATGAAAGTTTTGCACCAGTGGCATGACTTGAGTCTATCAGACTGTTATTGGACATAGCATGTGTGAAGCAGTTTAAGCTTTATTAGATGGATGTAAAGAGTGCATTTTTAAAAGGATTTATTCAGGAAGAAGTGTATGTCGAGCAACCAAAAGGATTTGTTGATTTAGCCCATGCATATCATGTCTTTAAGTTAAAAAAAGCCCTTTACAGTCTCAAACAAGCACCAAGAGGTTGGTACGAAAGGGTCACACAATTTCTCATTAGGCAAGGCTATAAACAAGGTAGTGTTGACAAAACTTTATTTATTAAAAAATTCAAATCTAATTTTGTGATTGCTTAAATCTATGTTGATGATATTGTGTTTGGTGCTACACATCCAATGATGGTAGATGAATTTGTTGAATTAATGACATTCGAATTTGAAATGAGTATGGTAGGTAAGTTGAATTTATTTTTGGGTTTGTAAGTTAAACAAATGAAGGATGGAATTTTTATATCGCAAACAAAATATGCCAAGAGTTTAATTAAGAAGTTTGGTCTTAAGAATGCCAAACATGCGAGAACACCTATGAGTGTTTCAACAAAACTAAATAGAAGTGAGAATGGGAAAAGTGTTGATGATAGTCTATATCGGAGCATAATTGGAGGCTTATTATACTTGACTACAAGTAGGCCAGATATCTGTTTTAGAGTTGGCATATGTGCTCGTTATCAAGCCAACCCAAAAGAAACACATCTGACAGCGGTAAAGAGGATCAGCAGGTATGTAAGTAGAACATCTGATTTTGGGATATGGTATACATCTGACTCGACATCTTATCTAGTTGGATATAGTGATGCTGTAACGCCCTGTTACCATAGGGTACATACCGGAACACCCTGAGGACATTCCAGTATATAACCTATGATAATGGTGTGCTACGTTCAATCATAACATTCACCTAACATGGCATCATCATTTTTTATAAGGCATCATCAAGAAAGTCACAATATTTAAAACCAAAATTTTCCCCTTTTCATTTCATAAATCCGAATGTAATACATTGTAGCTTTC
>JAOTAY010021122.1:0-11208 GCA_025629805.1 Erythroxylum baracoense | reverse complement strand
ACAAATTTCTGATCTCCTATAGTAAATGAGTACCTAGGGTGTTTCAAGTATTCCAACCCTAGTTTTTCCACCATCACTTCACTAGCTATATTAGTGAAACTCCCTCCATCTATGATCATGATACACACCTTTCATTGGATATGACATTGAGTGTGAAAGATGTTTTCGTATTGCACATCATCTTCCTCCTTCTCTTGCACATGTAATGCTCACTTGTGACTGAGGCCTCTCCCTCCACCGGATATTGTTCTCCATCACTCTCATCATCATTTGGTGGTAATTCATCGTCAGGTTCACTACTGGACTCAATATCTCCATTTCCCTTCAAGATTATAGTACGTCGATTTGGACATTTGGATGCGATATGCCCCTTGCCCAAACACTTAAAACACTTGGCATCTATATTTCAAGTTTGGAAATCATAATTAACTTTCTCCTTGCTAGAGCTCACATCCTTGCTCTTGGAAGACTCAAATTTAGGCTTGTTATCACTCTTGGAATTATAGTCTGCCTTCTCCTCCTTTTTGTTCCCATTTGTTTTTTAAGTGGAACTAGCACTCAAATTCAGCCCAACTTGCATGGAACCCTTCCTTTTAAGTTGCTTCTCCACCTTCATAGCCATATGAACCATGTCCTCAAGCTCCACATAATGCTGTAACTCAACAACATTAGCTATGTCCCTGTTCAGCATATGTAAAAATTGTGCCATGGTTGTCTCTCTATCCTCCTCAACATTTGCTCTAATCATGGCAATATTAATCTCTTTATGATAATCGTTAACACTTTTGCGGCCTTGGGTGAGTCCTCGCAATTTTTGATACAACTCCCCATACTAATGATTAGGTATGAATCTCTTTCTCATGATAGTCTTCATTTTTGGCCATGTGTGAATAGGTCTCTCATAGTTTCTTCTTCTAGCTGAAACAATCTAATTCCACCAAATAATTACATAGTCAGTGAATTCAACAACTGCAGAATGGCTTTCTTCTCTTCAGAATAGTTATGACAATCAAAGACCAACTCCACTTTCTTTTCCCACTCTAAATAGGCTTCAGGATCATTCTTCCCTTGAAATGATAGAATGTTCATCTTGATGCTTCCCAAGTCATAATCATATGCATCATGTCTTCCACCAAATCTCCTTCCACCTCTATTATTTTTATCCAATAAGTCACCATCATCAAAATCAGCATCATCCCCTCTATTATCATCATAAGACTCATTATCATTATGCCTCTCTCGCCTTCTAGCATTAGGAACATCATGAACTCTCCCTCTATGCAAATCTGCAATCTCAGCGTCTTGTCTATCCATTATATCCTTTATCTCTCCAAACATTATAGTAATGCACTCAAATTGTTGTTGCATTGCTTTGAGCATGAAGTTGTCACTATTGACTCCTTCACCAAGAACACCCTTATCCTTAGATGTCATGGTTGTAAATCCATATGAAAAATTAGAAAATACCTCACCAACACTCCCTTACATGTTTCCCTCAAATTAATGTCACTCAACACTCGTGTTTTCTCTCTTAAATTGGATTTTATTATAATGAGCTCACCCTCCTGTCTTTTACCACTCAAACTTGATCTTTAGGCTCTTTAAAAAACTAACCAAACAAAACCAAGATAATTTAACCTGAAGCGACAAACTCACAAGAATGTAACAAATTGACAAATTTAGAATGATCGATAAGAACTTAGAAAACACAGTAGGAATGACAAACCAATAGGTGTTCAATTGATAAGATAGTGACTATTGTGCTCAAGAAACAAAAGAACGTCTGGTTGGGTTTGTAACAAGAAACACAGAAAGATAATATGATCAACTAGTGTTCAAGTTTTAACAAGGCTAACCAGATTCTGATTTGCACCTTTCTTTCTTTCATTTTGTTTCTACAAATTAGAATATAATAACTTGAGTAGGAATTTGCACAACGTTACCTAGAAATTTGAACACAATATTGTTGGAATGAGCTAGAGCACAAATAAACACTTAAGGATATGAAGAGTCACAAACAAACAAAGAATACAAATGGAGAATCTGTCCAGAAAATGATCAATCTGACTAGAAAATGCAGAACTAATAATGGAAAAACGAAAAGACACAAAAGAACAAGAACACAATCTGCCGAATCTGCCCAAAAATGAATCTAAGAAGAAAATAAAGAACTAACAATAGGAAAATGAAAAGACAAAAAAGAACAAGAACATATTCTATAGAATCTGCCAGATGAATCTGAACAGAAAATAAAGAACTAACAATGGAAAAATGAAAAGATACAAAAGAACAAGAACACAATCTGCATAATTGTTTTTGATAGGTAAGAAGAAAATAATGAATCCAACCTGATTTAGAGGCCAAAGCTGTGATACCAATTGATGCAAACCCCAAAATGACTAAATCTGGACCGCCAAAAAGCAAGATAGATTCCACATCCAAAAAAGCTACATTAGGTCATAACAAACACAAACAAAGGATAAAAGAAGGATATGGATGCCACACTGCAGAATAGATGAGAAGAGGGAGTGATAAGTCATGTTTGAATGCCACAAGATTGAATCAATCTTGATAAGTTCTGTAGTTTAATGAAGAACCTAAGGGAAGTTTCTCTCAGATCTCATAAAAAAAGACGTCAAAAGCTATTTCTGAATACATAAGATGCATATTTATATGCCTTAGGTCTAAACCTCACAAAAGAAGTGAAAACAAGGCTGTTTTGTATGCCCATTAGCCCAAAATTCGTAATACCCAGCCTTAGTAATTTAATCAACCCATTTAAGATCCAACTGACTCTAACATATGCCCACTAAGTACTTGGACCACATTAATAATACTTATGTTGTATGTTCCACCTTCAAGGCTTCTCTTTTGGCCAAAAATAACTTTTTGGTGCAAATATCTTGAATCATCCCATTAAGTGCTTCCTTCATCTTCTTAGACCTTGACCTTGTAATTGGACCATCTGGAATGAGCAAAGGGTCTTTAATAACTATCGGCACATTGACTCTTTGGTTCTCATCAGTAACTTTAACCAAGACTTTATAGGTGAAAAGTAAATACTCCAAATCAATGAGTTAGATGAATGGTTCGACATGGCATATGAAAATTGACATTCAAGAATAAAAGGCAAAGTAAAGGCATAGCTAACTTCACAAGATCTTTAATTGATCTTTTAGACATGATTTGTTGGTCTTATGTAAAGTTGATGTTAGATCTATAAGGTCACTCATGGATTCCTTGAAAAATTTTGGTGCTCTTTTTGGCTTAAAATTTAATAAGTAAAAAAGCCTTATCCTTGTTTCTTAAACTATTGAGCTCTAATGCTTTTCATCTTGGGTCAATCGTTGGGTTAAATTTGGTAGTTTTTGATGCTATGGTACTTTTTAAGTTATTGACGAGGCTATTTACATGATTTGACATAAATAAAGTAATAATTGTTTATGAGTAAATAATTTTGCAACCAATAATTTGTGTCTGTACTTAAATGATTTGTTGTTACACAAAATAGCTGCTGCCTATCATGATTAGATTAGAGGAGAAATGGAAGTCAGTAATAGGGAATCAAAAAGGATACTAGAAAAGATTGTTGAGCAATTAAGTAAAGGTCGATCTATGTAAAATCTTGTCCCTCACACCACATCATTTGGGCTTGTTTAAGGAAAATCTTGTCCTTACTATTTAGCATAAATAATTTTAGCAACAAAGTTTCTTAACTTTAAGCAAGACTTTATAGGTGAAAAGTGAATACTCCCAATCAGTGAGTTAGATGAGTGGTTTGACATGGAATAATAAAATTCACATATACAAAAATAAAAGGCAAAGTAAAGGTATGGCTAATTTCATAAGATGGAAATGATTTGTTGCTCTTATGTAAAGTTGATGTTAGATCTATAATTCCCTGAGAAAATTTGGTGCTCGTTTTGACTTAAAGTTTAATGAACAAAAAATCCTTATCCTTATTTCTTAAACTATGAGCTCTAATGTTGACCATCTTGGCTTAATCGCTGGGTTAAATTTGGTAGTTTTTGACGCTATAGTACTTTTTAAGTTCATGATGAAGCTATTTTCAGGATTTTCCATAACTAGAACAGTAATTACTTATGTGCTTAAATGATTTTTCTTAAACAAAATGGCTAGTACCTATCATGATTAGACTAGAGGACAAATGGAAGCCACTAATAGGGAAACAAAAAGGATACTAGAAGATATTGTGGGGCATTGAAGTAATGGTTGGTCTATTGAAAATGTTGTGCCTTTGACCACATCATTTATGCTAGTTTACAAAAAATCTTGTCCTTATCACTAATATTGGAGCATAAACTATTTTTAGCTATAAAATTTCTTAAGTTTAACTAAGACTCTATAGGTGAAAAGCGAATAGTCCAAAAAAATGAGTTAGATGAGTGGTTCGACATGGCATATGCAAAGTTACATATACAAAAATAAAAGGCAAAGTAGAGACATGGCTAACTTCATAAGATCTTTAACAGCTCTTTTGAACATGATTTCTTGCTCTTATGTAAAGTTGATGTTATATCTATAAGGTTGCTCATGGATTCCCTCAGAATATTTGGTGCTTTTTTTGACTTATAGTTTAATGAGACAAAAAGCCTTATCCTTTTTATGAAAATATTAGCTCTAATGTTGACCAACTTGGCTCAATCGCTGGGTTAAATTTGGATGTTTTTTAAGCTATGGTACTTTTTAAGTTCTTAACGAAGGTATTTACATGATTTGGCATAACTAAAGTAATAATTGCTTATGAGTAAATAATTTTACAACCAATAATTTGTGGGTGTGCTTAAATGATTTTTTTTGTTGATTTTAGATCATAACTCAAACAAAAAATTTCATGATTTCATAAGCATACAAGATCCTACGCATGTCTCTAAGAAGGGTAGGGTGATATACTTACTTGAAATGCAGCAAAATAACTCCTTGTATGCTTAATGTTTTACCTCCCTTGTGGAGATCCACTGTGGCTTCTCCTTCTTTTGCAACTAATCTCATCACAACGCACTAAAGTCAGAAGAGTTGCTAACTTGTGAAAGTAGCAACCCTTATGATTCAACCACAATGCTCTTAATAATCTTAACAACTATTTAATGGGAGATTACTTCAACACTTGAAGACTTGAAAGAAGGGAGCGTTTTTGGCTCAAAGATGGGGAGAAGAGTGTAGTATTCGGCCAAAGAAAAACTCTCTCAAAGGAACTACAAAATTCCCTTTTATAGGCCACCAAAAGGTACCTTTGAAGATTTATGACTCTTCCAAGAGTTATATCTCTTGGCGAAATATTATAACTCTTGGCCAAGGGATACATCCTTTGGAAAAGAGTCATGTATTTTCACTTAAACTCATGACCATTCATTCTTGTACATGAACCTCCTTTTTGTCAGATGGTCAAAATCATTGGCCGAAACAACAAATCCTTTCATCCAAAGTACACATACATTGGTGAAAGGGTGTCATGTATGTTCATTCTAAGGCAAGGTACATGATGAATCTTCCCCATTGGCCAAATTCAACCTCTTGGCGAATTCATCATTTCTTGGCCGGATTCATGTATCCATGTGGAGACAATGAACTTGCACTCTAAGTGCATGCATGGGAAGATGTGTTATGGCATTCTACAGCTCATGGTACACCCTAGTGTCCATTCTGCATTTAAGCACGCTAGATTCCTTCATCTAGCACCACAAATTTCAGCCATTAAACTTTGGGTTTCAACTCTAACTCATGCTCGTTAATTAGCTCTTCTAGCTTAATTAGTGTGAACACGTTTATAGCTAGCTTTAATTCCCAAGAACCAAAAATGAGTTGGGGTAATCTCAGTTGTGTCCAATTGAGCTTATCCCTAGCTTTTTAGCTATTAACTAGTTTTAATGAGCTTCCATGAGCTCACCTTAAGCTAGCTTTAGACACTTGAGCTAAGAGAAAGTCATGTCAAGCCACTTATAGCTTAAATGAGCTTCATTGAGCTCCCTTGAGCTAAGGGTTAGCTCCTTACATGAAACCCAAGCACTTTCAAATATATCTTGGTGCGTCAAATGGAATTTGTAGCACTTAAGCTATAAAATTCCAACAAACTCCCACTCTTACAAAGATATATTTTTAAAAAAAAATGCTCCCACTCAAACAGAACATACTCAACAAGTGAACATACAAAGCCAAAAGTAAATAATAGTTGAAGCACATAATTTTGAGTTGTAGGTGCAATCTTAGGCATGTAAAGAAAATCTCTTTACATTGTGATTGTTAGACCCACAATGGAAGATTGTCACTCTCCTCGGGTTTGAACAAATCAAACTTACTTAAACAAATCAAGTTATGCCTCTCAAACCCCAAGACATTTTGATAAACATGTTTAATCACATTCAGTCTCCTTTGTTAGTTTTAACTCATACAACTCATGAATGTGCTAAACCTCAAGTGCATTTGGTTTCTTTCTCACATCACACTCTATCTTTCATATTGTACAAAACAATATGTGGCGCCAAGATTGAATAATGTGATTGTGTATCATTTATCGTATGCAACATGTGCTATCATAGTTATGCAACTCATGCAATTATACTTATGCAGGTAACTTATGCATTCATGTCTTTCCTTTAGTTTCAAAATACTAGAACATTTAAGAAAACATGATCATCTAAAAGGAGGATACTCTAGTCCCATTTCTCCCAAGACCTTCAACAAGAAGTTAAGAAGACCATAATAATCCTCAATTTCCTAATAGCAAGCCATAGTCACTAAGAGGTTTGATAAGTGTTAAATTAAGAGGACTTCATGATTATTAATTTTGGTGACAATCAAATAATAATAATATTAGAAATAAATGAACTATTTCGATAAGTGTGTTAAGTGTGCAGAAGAAGCGCAAAATACAGAAGAAGTGAAAACACAGAAGAAGTAGAAGATACAGAAGAAGTGAAAACACAGAAGAAGCAGAAGATATAGAAGAAAGCAAAACATAGGAGAAGCTTAGAACACAGAAGAAGTTAAAACATAGAAGAAGCAGAAGACACAGAAGAAGTGAAAACACAGAAGAAGCGGAGAACACCGAAGAAGTAGAAGATATAGAAAAAGTAAAAATATAGAAGAAGAGGAAAACACAGACGATACAAAGATGAAGATACACTAGTACGTCGAACAGTTAGTTAACTGGAGTTAGTTACAAAACTCAACTAAATAACAGTTATCAAGATTCAAGAAGCAGTTATCAAGAATCAAAAAGCAGTTGGAGACTTAGGCTGTAAATACTAGTCGTAGTCAAAGATTGAACAACTTTTGATCTTACAATTTTGAGCTTTCAAGTGTATACTTACAAAGAAAAACTCTGAATTCAAAAGTGCGATACTAGAGAGCAAACCCTACTATAACAAAAGCTCACAATATCGTTCTAGAGAGAGAAAGAAAAGGCTAAGAGCTTGGAGAGGCTAAGATAGCAGAAAAATACTTGGTGTAAGAGACCTGAAGAGGCTCTGAAAGGGAAGAAAGAATACTTGTAAATTTGTTGAAGTATAGTGAAAACTCAGATGAACTCTGAAGACTGGACGTAGCCCATGGTTTGGACCAGTATAAAAATTGCAGCGTCTATCTTCTATCGTTTCACTTTATTCTATTTTGTTTTTAAACAAGTATATAGAAGTTATTTGCGATTTAACTACATAACAATTTTTGTATAACTTTTGTGGTATTCTTTTAACAAATTAGAAAAGTTCTTAAAAAGTTTTTGTATTCACAAAAAGAATACACAATTCAACTCCGCTTCTTGTGTAACTTGTATATTGTACTTGAATTCTATATTAGCGTGTGATTTACTTCAGAAACTTACTTATTTTCTTCGGTTGGTCGATTTCATGGTTATCTATGGAACATTTGGAACACATCCCTTTGATGTTCCCTAAACGCATCCTTAAACGTTTTACTACTCCACTACCACGTGGAGGGTGTGTCAATTCTACTACCACATAGAGGGGTGTGTCAATTCTACTACCACATAGAGGGGTGTGTCAATTCTCCCCTTTAAAATATTTAGATGTGTAACTCCTATTATTCTTGATGATAGGAGGACATGTTATACAACCATGAAATACTCGTTATTCTCACTCTTGAGAATGAAATCATAAGATAGTAAGTATGAGTGGACATACAAACTTGATGACCTTGATGACCTTATCTTGATGCATTCATAATCAAGACGACCATAAGACTAAAGTTGTCATGTGTTGGTTCATGACTCCCACTTAAATGTATGAAACACAAGTCACATATCCCTTTTAAGCGATAACATACATTTAAGACTTTAGTGGTCTCATCTTTGATCTTACGCAAAGACTCAAGGGTGAATGACTTGTGTGAGAAAACCAACCTTAACCTATGATTAACACGTACATTTTTGATGTGGTTTCAAAGTGAAATGCACCAATAATTGATAAACAACTTTTCATTTATTAAACGTCTTACATGTGTGACACAAGAAGAAGAAAATTACACCAAAAATTCATAATCTATGAAGACCCATTTCCTTTACATGTTTAGAAAAATGAAATGGTTGCAATGGCTTAGTCATAGGGTCAGCTACCATTAGGTTTGTAGATATGTACTCTAACTTAATTTCTCCCTCTTCCGTTGCATCTCCAACAAAATCATACTTCATGCTAATGTGCTTAGTCTTTCCATGATACTTAGGGTCCTTAGTGTAAGCCAAAGTTGTCATACTATCACAATAGATAGTTATGGGCCTTTACAAAGGCACAATTGACCCTAAGTCCTAAATAAAATTTCCAAGGCACAAGGCCTCTTGCACAACTGAGGTATCAGCAACAAATTCAGCCTCTATTGTTGACAATGCTGTGCAAGTTTGTTTTTTGCTACTCCAAGAAATAACCCCATTATTTAGCATGAAGACAGAGCTAGATGTATATTTGCACAAATCAAGATCATCACCCCAATTAGCATCAGTGTAGCCACGCAAACAAAGATTCTCTCCTTGGTAGCATAGCTTATAGTCCTTTGTACCCTTGAGATACCTAAAGACCCTTTTCACACACTTCCAATGCTCGATTCCAGGGTTAGAAAAATATCTTGCCACTAGACCTACAGCTTGGCTAATGTCAGGCCGTGTACACAACATGTCATACATTAGACTTCCAATGGCACTTAGGTATAGACCTTTTTCATGTTATCCTTTTCTTGAGTACTACAAGGACACAAATCTTGCCCAAGCTTGCAACCATATGTAAGTGATGTACTCATTGGTTTTAAGTTTGTCAAGTTGAACCTTGCAAAAATCTTATCAATATAAGGTTCTTGAGAAAAGGTTAACATCTTAGCTTTCCTATCTCTTAGGATCTTAACACCAAGGGTATAGGCAGCTTCTCCCATATCCTTAATGTCAAAGGTGGAAGACAACCATCCTTTCATGGGTTTTAACAAACTCAACCCATTACTTGCTATCAATATGTCATCCACACATAGAGTCAATGGCAAATTTGGACCAGAAGTGTACACATAAACACAATGGTCTTCATACATCATCACAAAACCAAAGTTTGTGATTGCATCATGAAACTTCAAGTACCACTGTCTTGAAGCTTGCTTAAGATCGTATATAGACTTCTTATGTCTATATACTTTATACTATTGACCCTTTTCAACAAACCCCTTGAAGTTTTGCATGTAAATCTCCTCTCTCAAATCACCTTTGAGAAAGGTAGTCTTTACATCTATTTGATGCAATTCCAAGTCCAAATAAGCCACAATAGTAAGTAATAATCTAATAGAATTAAATTTCATAACAGGAGAGAAGGTGTCATTAAAATCTATACCCTCCTTCTGTGAATCCCTTGGCCACCAATCAGGCCTTGTACTTTTTAATAGTACCATCAAGATTTAATTTTATCTTGCGAAACCACTTGTTGCTAATAGCCATTTGGCTAAGTGGTAATTTAGCTCAGTCCTAAACCTCATTGAGATGCATTGAATTCGTCTTATATCGCATTGCCATTAGCCACTTCTCTTTATGCACACCTTCAAGAGCTTCTTGCACATTACTTGGTTCATCAATCTCAGATGTCACTAAGTTTGCTTCACTTCCCTCTAAAATCCACCACTCTTTTAGTGGTCCAAATTGCTTATTTGAATGTCTTAAATTAGGCATGGAAGTAGGCTCATCATAATCTTGTCCTATAGCCTAATCATGTGGTTCTTGAACTCCCTCTTGATCTTGTTCCTTAAGACTTCTTCTTGTTGTTCATTAACAAGTGGGGATGTAGGAAGCACTTGAACAGCCTCTTATTGAGGAACTTCCACAATGAAAGGTGTACGTAGTCAATGGTGCTTCCAAAGCACTAGACTAACATTGCACAAAATTTTTAACCAACGCATCTAAATCACAACATTAACCAACTGTAGGGAACTCATCCTTAATAAGGTTGTCATTTCTTAATTCAAAGACATTTCTAATCTTATGACTTACGTCTAAGAAAGCATACCTCTTAGAATGCTCAAAATAACCAAGGAAGGCACACTTCCTCCCTTTAGGGCCTAATTTCCTAAGAGGGTGATCTGTAGTATGTACATAAGCTGCACATCCCCAAAGACGAAGATAGCTTATGTTAGGGGTTTTCTTTGACCATAACTTATATGGCGTAGAATCAACAAACTTAAAAGGCACTATATTCAAAATATATGTTGCACTAAGTATTGTATTGCCCCATTAGGAAATATCCAAGTTTGCCTTAGCCATCACAGATCACAACTTATCTATAAGATCCCTATTCTTTTATTCTGCTACTCCCTTTTATTGTGGAGACCAAGGAAGTGTGAGTTGCCTCACAATGCCCTTTTGGCCACAAAATGCTCAAAATCATTTGACATGTACTCGCCACTATGATTAGTCCTCAATGATGTGATCTTCTTACCCAATTGATTTTCCAATTAGTGTAAGTATGTTTCAAAGCACCTAACACTTCACACTTGTGCTTTAGTAAGAACAAATGGGTAAATCGAGTACAATCGTCAATGAATGTGATAAAGTATCGAAACCCAAGTCTAGATACAATTCTCATGTTAGTAATGTGCCCTAGGCCAATGGATGTTTGTGATTCATGTATTAACATTGTGACTTGTTAATAATATATTATGAGATATTCCTTTTATATATACATGCATGTCGTTTATGTAATGTGATTTACGTTC
>JAOTAY010021121.1:0-11209 GCA_025629805.1 Erythroxylum baracoense | reverse complement strand
GTCTCACAACATTCAGAGTTCAATAACTAGGATTCCGTAAACCAAGAAAAAGATTTAGCTACTCATAATGAAATTAATCATAAAAGAAATAACAAAATATATTATCTCCATCCCAGGACTTTCTAAAAAATCTGAAAATATGTATAAAAATACTGCAGAAAATAAAACCTAATTATGGCTGCGGAAAAACAAGAAGGAAGACTGAACAAACATCGAACACTACTCCTAAAGTGCTTGCGTAAACAGTAACTATGAAGAAAACAATGCAGAAAATACGAAATCAAGGTTTGCATGAACAATACGTGATAAACAAGAAGAAATAGAGCAGAAATGTCGACTATCTAAGTTGGACTGACGTAAAAACAAAACAAACAACTGCAGAAAAGATGAACTAATCCCTAAGATGGCTGCCGAAAATCCTTCAGTAAAAACAATGCAGAAACTTTTTCACCCCCTCTCTTATGTGCGTCCCAGTCTCCAGAAAAAGAAAGCCACCCCGAATAAAAGACTCCTCCTTGGTCTCTATGAACAGTGCCGTGAACAGAAACACCTCTCACTGTTCACGTTTTTGTTTTTTTTCTCTCTCTTTCCTTTCCTTCTCGTAATCTCTTGCAGATAATCTTTATCCCGCTTCAAGTTGTAGATCTCCTTGATAAGGTAGAAGTCTAATATTTGAAGTTTGTGAAAATTCTGGAATTAAAATTTGAAACAAACTCTGCAGAATCTTGTTCATCCTTGCACGTGGCCACGTCTAGTGACTACTTTGCTGCCAGGTTTAGAATTTCGGATTTTCTTCGTTTCTTTTTCATCTTTTTGATTCAATTTCGTCTCTAAGGTGTTAAAAATCGTTTGCAAACAATTATAAAGCAATTCCATCAATTTTGAATAATAATTTCAATACATTAAAGAGATTTAAGTGCAAAATACGTGCAAAATTGATGACTTAACAAATTCCCCCACACCTAACCTTTGCTCGCCCTCGAGCAAACATGTCAAATCGTTACACTTAGTCAATTCATCCTTCACAAGATCAAGTGCACACAATCCATTAACTTGGACTAGTAAGACTTAAGTTGCAACACATATCATAATTGCTTTTCTCCAATGCAAATAAACGAAGTCAAAATAAGACATCTTTGTTCAAAAGCAAACATGAAATCAAGATGAATTCTTCTCACTGATTTCACTCTTACACTCAGGTGTTTGAGGGTGAAGTGTTTCTCTCATATCCCACTCTAACATGTTGCACTACCATAGGCTTGCAATTTCACCAGTTATCATTCATTCAAATCACATGAGCGAATAGATCATAAGGACTTTATTTCGGGTTGTAATGGGGCTAGGTTCATGGGTGAGGTAAAAATTTAGACAATGGTTTATCACAAGCATTCATAAAGCATCAACTAAAAAGGAATACACAAACTAAAGTTCTGAGAGAAACATGAATGAAAAGGACTGCAACTACTCATTACTCACTAGCACCACTATATTGTATTCTTTCTCTTTTGTTTTTTTTGTTTGGTTTTGTTTTTTTCTGATTTTTTTTTGTTGTTTGTTTTTTTCTTTTTCTTTTTTTCTTTTTTCTTTTCTTTTTTCTTTTTTTCTTTTTCAAATAGTGCTAAAAACAAAGGAAAGCAATAAAAACAAGAGAAAATGATAACACATCTTCTACCTATAAAAATATCTCAGAACACAATATAGAACAAAAGTCCCACAGTACTCAATGCTTCATTCAACTTGTGATAGGGTAAGGCTAATGGGGCTTTTGGGGTTTAAATAAGGTGACTGATTGAAAATTAAGGATAAAGGCTCAAAAGTGTTTGCAAAGGGAAAATAAACAGGTGGGTCAATTTTTTAAGCAAAGGGTGTAAAAACAAGAAAGGCCTTAATCACTTCTATATCCCATGTGATCAAACAAATTCAAACCGGTTCCATGCAAGTTCTGAAGGCAACATGAATAGAGGATCACACAATTCAAGCAAATAGCATGACCCAAAGATGATGTCATTTAGGCTCAAACTTCGCTCAAAGGTTCAATTCAAAAGTTCACCTTAATTTCACAATTTACCTCCTTACTCACATGTCAAAATTTTGACTAAGCGTATAAGATCAGTTATTGCAATAAATCAACATGCTTCACCTCAAAATTCACTCGGCCCAAATTAATTCCATGCATGTACCCAATCTCATCCAAACTAATATGACAAAGCTTCATGGTTTAACACACAACACAACAATCATGCAAAAAATCAACAAAAATTAAACAAAAATTGAAAAATAGTCACACACAAAACTCTAATTCTTTCCCCCACACCTAGACCAACATTGTCCTCAATGTTATAACGTAAAAATAAAGAAGCGAAAGTATCAAAGAAGAGGAAAAAGAATGCTTCTCTATTTATGGAAATTCGGCGTCATGGTGTTGGCAGATGTGGAGGCCGGAATTTCTGCTGTTGGAAAAAGGCGAGCTAGTTAGTCTCTAATCTGTCCAATCTACGTTCCATGCGCTGTAGGACTGCTAAAATAGTTGGATCAGTTGTTGAAGGATGTGTGGTGGTGGGATGGGATTGTTGCGCAGTTGTGGTTGTTGAGAGGTTGGTATTAGCAGTTCTTCTTCAGCGCTGTGGACGAGGGGCAGGTTGTACAGCAGGACCAGGTGGGGCAAACATGTAGGCATCATCTCCTGCAGTAACTACCGGTCCCGTCCTGTACAAACACTCACAATCTAATGGTTCCATCTCACAAGCAACTGTAAGGTTAGTGTTCTCAAGATCCAAAACCCCAAATTAATAGCAAGTTAAGTGATATAGGAACCTAGGATTAAAGTTGGATTTTGCTTTTTCAAAACGGAATGCATTTGAGTGAGCATCAAAAAACCCAAATTAATTGGAACATCATTTTCCATGCACCAAAGAAAGAAAAATTCAGCTTTTGATAGGACACCGGCAGTTTGTCGACGACCAGAAAAATTATAAACCAGAAAACGATGCATGTACTTTAAAGCTGGTTTGGGAAGAAAAGAACTTTTGGAAGTGCATGGGTTATATTTCTCAGAATCAACGGACCATTTAGACCAAAGTACATATGGGTCAAATGCAGGCACATAATCACAACAACCATTTAAAAATGCATCACTCTTGGCCACAGATTTTGTCACAAATTTCATCGTTGCAGAAAATGAAACAACCGAAAATGAATGCCACTTGTTCATAAGCCTACATTTAATCATGCCAGGTGCAAACAAGGTAAACTTTGGATCATCTAAGTTGAATTGAAAAGTCGGCATAAAATTCCCTAGTTAATTCCACATATGCAGGGCAACGAACTTGAATATAATGCATCCAACCCATTGTATCCACATAATGTTGAACTTCAGCAAGAATATTCAAAGTGTCCAATGTGTCATCATGTATGAACTTAAAAGGATTTATATGCTTATTACAAATTAGTTCAAATCTATTCTGATCACTTTCCTGCTGAAATGAGTTAAATGTATTAATGATCAATTGCAATCGACTTTGGGAAACAACATTCTTACCTTTCCTGCTGCGGCTGCGTGTTGCAGTGGAAATTCTGCCGCTGTACACTGGCACATTCTGTTCTGTGTTTGCAATTTCTGGTTCTGCGCGTGCATCCTCCTGTGTTTCCCCTATGTCTAGTGGTTGCTGGTCCGCAGTTGTGTCGTAGGATGTGGATTTGTCTGGAATTTCTGTTGACTGTGTAGGTGGGGATAATATTGGGGTCAATCGGGGTTATCGTCAACATGAATGAGATTCGTCGGAGAGCAATGTTGTTTCAATTATTGGGTAATTCGTAGGGTTTTGAGACAATCTAAGGAGGCATAGATCTGGGCTGGTACGCGTCTGTAAAAGAGCTGGGTTTTGTTTGAGGCAATTCGTCAAACACTTGGTGGGTATGGTTTGTTGTTCCTCCTTTCCACGACACTGGGCATGCAATCCTTATTTCAGTCCCTCTATGCGTGATGGTTGTGAATCTTCATGTTGAACTTGATCATAGACCTGAAATTGAAACAAGGACAAAGAAAATTGCGTGAATAAGTGAACAGTGTACGCGTGAATAAGTGAAGTGTGTGCGTGAATGAGTGAAGTAACCAACATTGCAGTGAAGAGAAAGTGAGAGTTGACGATTTCAGTGAAGGAGGATGGTGGGTTTTCGAAAATTTGCAAGACTTACACTATCATTATACGGGACAACAAAGGAGTGGGTACTTATGAGATTGGCACTGCTATGGAAAAATATCGACAAGTGTGGGTGGTGGGTCAATCTTAGATGAGTGTTGGGTCTTGTGAGATTGGCATGAGTTTCTTGTGAAAAGAAAGAAATTGATTGATTAAGGGATGATGGTGAAGAATAGCGGCAACTGGAGAAGAAGAGAATAAGTTTGGGGAAAGCAAAGAGGGAAAACTAAGGAGATAAGTGGCGGTAGCCAAAAATTTTCCTTTTTTTAAATTAATTAATTTTGTATTCTGTAAAAAATGCAAAAATAAAAACAGAAATTAAAATGTAAAGTGAAATTCCAAAAGAAGCAATTAAACATGATGAAATGAAAATAAAAATTTTGGAAAATAAATAATATGAACAAACCTGAAAATTTACGGGTTTCCCCAAATGTGCTTCTTTAAAGTCGTTAGCTGGACATTTTTCGTTACTTAACTGGTTAGAAATAGGTTAGGGATACCAACTCTATTTCTTCCACTAGCTCAACTGAAAAGTTTTCATAATACGGTTTCAGGCAATGTCCATTAACTTTAAATACCTTAAAGGTATCTAAACTTTGAATTTCTACCGCACCATGAGAAAAAACGTTAGTAACAATAAACGGTCCAAGTTAATGAGATCGTAATTTTCCTGGAAATAACTTAAGCTTTGAATGATAAAGAAGAACCTTTTGTCCTATGTAAAAATGCTTCCTAGAAGTCATTTTATCATGAAAAGCTTTAGTTTTGTCTTTATAAATTTTCGCATTTTCATACGCATCATTACGAATCTCCTCTAATTCTTGCAGTTGCAACTTCCTACTATTACTAACCTCCAATTGATCCATATTCAACTGCTTCACAGCTTAATAGGCTCTATGCTCAATTTCCACAGGTAAATGACAAGGCTTACTGAAAACTAACCTATAAGGCGACATGCCGTAGGAGTTTTGTACGCAGTTCGGTATGCCCACAAAGCATTGTCCAATCGTAGACTCCAGTCCTTTCGGTTTAACCACTTGTCTGCGGATGGTAGGCGGTGGAGACTAGGTGTGTGATGCCACATCTTTTCATCAAAGCTTCAAAAATTTTGTTGCAGAAATGGGTTCCTCGATCGCTAATAATAGCTCGAGGCATCCCGAACTTGACAAAAATATTTGATTTAACAAAATCAATAACAGTTTTAGCATCGTCAGATAAAGTAGCCTTAGCTTTGACCCATTTCGAAATGTAATCCACTTTCAAAAAAATGTAATTCTTACCGAAAAATGAAGGGAAAGGACCCATAAAGTCTATTCCCCAAACATAAAAAATCTCACATACTAGAATGTTCGTAAGTGGCATTTAACTCCTCGATCCCAAGTTACCTGTTGTTTGACAACGATCACAAGACTTGCAAAATATATAAGAGTCATAAAATAACTTAGGCCAAAATAGTCCACATTTTAAAATTTTCCGAGCAGTTCTTTTTGGACCAAAATGTCCCCCACACACAGATGAATGAAAAAAATGTAAAATAGATGGAATTTCATCATCTATAACGCATCTCTGAACAATCTGATCAGAACAAAATTTCCAAAGGTGAGGCTCGTCCCAAACATAATATCTAGCCTCTCGCTTGATTTTATCTCTTTCAGCTCTAGATAAATCACTAGGTAAAGACTTAGTTACTAAAAAGTTCACTATGTCCACATACCAAGGAATTACCTGTTGAATTGTAAAGAGACTCTCATCTAGAAATTTGTCGTGAAGAACGTCGGATGCATTACCCGGAGTGATTCTACTTAGATGATCGGGCACTAAATTTTTAGCTCCTTTCTTATCGCAGATTTCCAAATCAAATTCTTGAAGTAGTAAAATCCTTCGAATCAATCTTTGTTTGTCTTCTTTCTTGTTCACCAAATACTTCAGAGCTGCATGGTCTGAATAGATGATTACTTTTGTCCCCAATAGGTATGACCGAAACTTTTCCAATCCAAAAATGACCGCTAAAAACTCCTTTTCCGTCGTAGAATAATTTTTCTGGGCATTATTAAGTGTCATAGAAGCATAATAAATAACATGAGGTACCTTGTCCACTTTTTGGCCCAAAACGACGTCAACTGCATAATCTGAAGCATCACACATCAACTCGAAAGACATGTCCCATTTTGGTGGTTGAATAATCGGCGTTGTAGTAAGTCGCTTATTGAGTTCATCAAACGCATTTTGCAGGGCTCGTCGAAATCAAATTTCACGTCTTTTTGGAGCAATCTGCATATAGGTTGCACAATTTTGGAGAAATCCTTGATAAATCGCCGATAAAATCCTACATGACCAAGAAAAGAACGAACTTCCCGCACATTTGCGAGGTAAGATAAAGATCGAATAACATCTATCTTAGCCCTATCGACTTCAATTCTTTTCGACGAAACAGTATGACCCAAAATAATGCCTTGATCTACCATGAAATGACACTTTTCATAATTTAAAACCAAATTAGTTTCAATGCAACATTTTAGCACTTTTTCAAGGTTGACAATGCACGTTTCGAAAGACTCCCCACATACTGTGAAATCATCCATCAAAATTTCCATGCAATTTTTCACAAGATTGGAAAAACTACTTACCATACACCGTTGAAAGGTCGTGGGTGCGTTACACAATCCAAATGACATTCATCGGTAAGCAAAGGTGCCGAATGGACATGTAAAGGTTGTCTTCTCTTGATCCTTGGGTGCTACCAAAATCTGGTGGTATCCTGAATAGCCACCTAAACAACAATAGTGAGATTTACCTGCAAGTCTTTCAAGCATTTGATCAATAAATGGAAGCAAAAAATGATCTTTTCTAGTAACTGAATTAACCTTCCTATAATCTACGTATACGCTCTAACCATTTTGAACACGAGTTGGTATTAACTCACCAGTGCTATTTTCAATCACAGTTGCTCCAGTTTTCTCAGAACTACCTAGACCGGACTTACCCAATTGCTATCTAAAATTGGATAGATAATGCCAACGTCAAAAAGCTTCAAATTTTCTTTCTTCACCACTTCCATCATGGGTGGATTTAGACGACGTTGGGGTTGCCTCACTTCCTTCGCTTCATCTTTTATCAAAATTCGGTGCACAAATAGTGGGACTAATACCTTTCAAATCGGCCACTATCCAACTGAAAGCTTCTTTATTCTCTTTTAATATGTTAACCAGCTGGCTTTCCTGCACATTCGAAAGTTGATTAGAAATAATAAGAGGCAATGTATCTTTCTCACCTAGAAAGATGTACTTCAAATGACTAGGTAAGCTCTTCAACTCTAATGTTGGTGGGTTGATTAATGACGGCAGCAACATGGCATTACTTCTGGACATCTTTGCACAAGTCAGCTATTGGAGTAATGGTTCGGTTGTCTCCACACGCAATAACGTCTTCCTTTGATCAACCGATTCTTTACTTCCTTGCCACTGTGATGTATTTTCCACTTCCAAGATTATTTCAAACTCATCTTCGTCCTTCAAAATTAAATTTTCTTGCACTCATATGTCAACAAAATCCATAGAAACAATAGATTGTTCATCATCTGAAATTTTCATGGTATTATATATATTGAACTTAATTAATTCACCATTAAATTCCATTATTAAAGATCCATCATGAACATCTATTTTTGTTCTAGTCATTTTCAAGAACGACCTTCTGAATAAAAACGGAGTGGAAAAAGATGTATCATCGGTGTCCATCTGTAAAATATAAAAATCAGCCAAAAAAGCATATTTTCTGTTTGAACCAAAATGTCTTCTAACACACCTTTCGGGTAAGCATTGGAGTGATCCGCTAATTGAATCACTACATTAGTTTCTTTAAGAGGTCAAACATTTAAATATTTATACACTTCATATGGCATGTCATTTGTGGACACACCTAAATCTAATATGGCTCTTTCAATCCGCAAATCACCAATTTGACATGGGATAATAAACATACCTGAGTCTTGACATTTGGGCGAAAGCTTTTTCTTTTGCAAAATTGCTAAAACGTTCTCCCCCAATTGCATTTTCTCATCAAATTTTAATTTCCTCTTTGAAGTGCAAAGCTCCTTAAGGAATTTAGCATACCGTGGAACCTATTTAATTGTATCAAGAAGAGGAATATTTACCTGAACTTTTCAAAATGTCTTCCAAATTTCCTTCTCTTGCTCTTCCTTCTTTACTTTGGCAAATCAACTAAAAAAAGAGGCAGAATCACCATATTCTTCAGCTTGTTTTGTTTCATTTCTAGTTGTGAAGGTTCCTTTTGTGTGATTTCTTCTTCTACCTCTCATCTGGAATTCTTCGGAACTGAATCCTGCAATTCCTTACCACTTCGCAGCGTAATAGCCTTCGCACTTTGTTTAGGATTGATCTCTGGTTGTGCTGGAAAATTTCCAGAAGTTCGCACTTCTAATCGATTTATGGTAGTTGCCATTTGGCTTATTTGATTTTCGATGTTCCGTTGTTGATTCTCAATATTTCGGATACTTGATTCAGTACTCCGCTGAAACATCAAAGTGTTAGTAGCCAAAGTTTGCACTATATCTTCCAAAGAAGACTTACCTTCGGAATTGGATGTTGTATTTTGATTTTGCCAAGGTATATACGGTTGTCTATACTACTGGAAATTCGTGGTTACTTGTTACCCTTGAGGATTTCCATAATGTAAATTTGGGTGATCGTGCCATCTCGGATTGTAGGTGTTAAAAAATGAGTCATACTTCCTTTGACTCGGTCCAGCAAAACCTCCCACGACATTCACATGTTCTGCATTTTCCTCCTGCAAAATTAAACATACATCAGTAGAATGTCCTAACATTGAACATATTTTGCTTCTTTTTTCTTCACAACCATGATTTGTCGTACCAAAGAAGTAAGGTCATCCAATCTTTTCTCCAATGTGGCCACGTTCACCTCACTCACGACTTTTGTTCCATATGCCGAATTATTGGGTATTGGAAGCTATATTCACGATCAAGTCCTTTGCGGCTGTCGGTGTTTTGTCAACTAAGGTGCTACTGCTTGCAGCGTCAATCATACTCCTATCCGTGAGCAAAAGACCTTCACAAAAGTATTAAATTAGCAATTGGTCAGTTATTTGGTGATGGGGACAACTAGCATAAAGTTTTTTTAAATCTTTCCTATTATTCGTATAGTATTTCTCCCGTATGTTGTCGAATTTCATAAATTTCCTTTCTGATGTTGTCTGCCCTTGATGCTGGAAAATATTTCTCAAAGAAAAACCTTTTCATTTCAACCCATGTTTGCACGTTTTCTCCGATTAAATAGTACAACCAATGTTGAGCATCATCTTTAAGAGAAAATGGGAAGGCTCTTAGCTTAATCTGCTCTTCCGTCACATTCGTCAGCTTCATTCCCATAAAAACTACATTGAATTCCTTCAAGTGTTTGTATGAATCTTCTCCCGATAGACCCTGAAAATAGGTAATAAATGAATCAGCCCAGATTTTATTTCAAAAGTATTATTATCACCTAATTTTGGAAAATTAATGCAGTGGGGCTATTGAGCATTCGTGGGCGTGACTAGTTCTCAAAGGGTTCGATTTGTTGCCATCCGTTCCATTTTTTTCACTTGTCGCTATTGTTTTATCCGTTTCCGTACTGCTTTTGCTGTTTTCTCAATTTCGAGAATGTACTGCAAATTTTCAAATTGATTTGAACGCGTAACGTACATATATCGTCAAAAATTTCTCGACAACGACGCCAAAATTTGGTACTGCTGTCACCTGTAACCAAATTAAAAAGAAACTAACTTTCGTTAATACAAATTAATGTAGTAGCGGGAAGTAGGTATCGTTCCCATAAGAAATTTTAACAGTAAAGAGTTTACAAGTTCAAAACTAAAATAAAGTAATGAAAACGACGGATTTCAATTTTATTAAATTTAAAAGAGTAGAAATAACAAAAATTAGAAATTGACAAAAGTAATTAGATCTGAAATTTTAATAGACAAACCTTGGTTTTGGGTCACTGATGTTATCACGCTAATATGGATCCTTGATATAAAATTCAATTCATCAATAAACACTCTTTGGGGAATGTTTTCTCGTAAGTGTAAATAAATAGAAGCATGTATTCTACACAATCTTATCAACCAATAACCTAGATACGATCGTAAATTCAATTGATTGATAGCATTAAGAATTAAGAAACCAATGAACAAAATAATATATGTACGACATGCAATTAATTAAGATGAACATCTTCTTAGAATTTTCGACTCTAACGTAAAGAAGATAATCCTAATCGCTACTTGTGATTAACAAAACTAAACGTCATATTTCATTAATCTAGCTATTAAATGAATCAATTCGTAGTTGCGCACCTAGAAATAAATCAATTTAATTAGAAAAAGTAATTCGGACGACACTCAATGTTCATCAACAAAATAAACTTTACTGAAACATCTTAGACATAATAGATGATAACATGGTTCCCCTCAACCAAGAAAAGGGATTTAGCTACTCATAGTGAAAGTGAAAATCAAAGAAATAATAAAACACATTGTCTCCATCCCAGATCTTTCTAGAAAATTCAAAATTATTTAGAAAAATACTGCAGAAAATAAAAAACTCCTATGGCTGTCGAGAAAACAAGAAGAAAAGAATGCAGAAAATGTTAACTACTCCTAAAGTGTTGTTGCGTGAATAGTAATGTTTTTTCCCTTTTAATGCCTCCCGATCCCTTCCTTTTCCATCCTCTCTTGCAAACCACATCTTCCACGTGTTCAGATTGTGAATCTCTATCAATCAGATCTTAAAAGATTATAAGTATCTAGAATAAATCAGATTTAAATTTGAAAGCAGATCTATAGATTTTTTTCTTTCATCCTTGCACGTGGCCATGTCTAGTCATGAATTTGCTGCCAACCTGGAATTTTGGATTCCTTTGTTTCTTTTGCATCTTTTTAACTCAATTTCATCTCCCAAGTGTTGGAAATCATCTGAAAACAATTAAGACACA
>JAOTAY010021120.1:0-11209 GCA_025629805.1 Erythroxylum baracoense | reverse complement strand
ATAAATTTGTTCGTTTTAAGTGATCCTGTTCGTCTAAGTATGCCCTGGTGGGGAATCCCTCCCCCGCGAGCCTCAGGCCCGGATGTCACGCAGGATGTCGGGCCCGTGGGCCCGCCTGGGGAGGGGTTCCAGCAAGGTAGTTGAGTGATAACTATATGATTCATCACCTTAAAATAATTAAAGAGAATGTTTTATTATTCTCGATTAGTATTGATTCGGGAAGTTCTTTGCTAAGGTAGAATGACACTTTGAAAAAGTTATCAAATGTTATTAATTGAATTAATTATTAATGGTGGGGAACTAATATGATTATACTCAAATAGAGTAGATATTAATTTTATGCTCTATGTCTAATCAAAATATTGTATGATGAAAGTATTCAGTTATATAGGAAAATCATGCCTAAAATCACTTTAACATTTCCAGACATTTAGATGGTCACGATCCATTACTAGACCCCAATCATAATTTATGAATATTAGTTAATTATAAAATTAAAGTTAAATTAAGGGAGTTTAATTTATCTAACCTTAAATATGATTAAGGGTTATAATTTATTTTCATGACTATCATATTTAGAAACCTAATAGGTTGCATATAAAGAACGAGTTGAAAAGAGAAAAAAAGTGTTTTAATCGTGTAGGATTTGATTGTAAAGTTTGTGAAACTTTAGGATTAATCATAGGATAATTAATAAATAAGGATCAATATGAGATATTGAATTTTTTTAGTCCAATTAAATTTTAATTAGTTGTAATTTAAATAAAATTAGAATTTTATTTTAACTAAATAACTAAAAGATCTAAAATCAATTATGAATAGGCTTAGGCTCTAAGGAAGCTTGCACTTCTTACCTAACATTCTTTACAAAAATTATAGAATTCACTTAACATGTTCTATAAATACTGTCAGATATTGAAAATATGTGTGACTATGGTGATTGAGATCAAACAATTTTAAAAACAGTTTGAGGAAAACCATAAAAAAGATCAAGCTTTACAATAAAGTATGACTATGATTCACGCTTTACTATATTTTATGTGTTAACCATGTTATAAAATTTAAGTTATTTTGTCTTTCAAAAATTTAAACAAAAAGGTTTTGTATTTATTCTACTATGCATAAGATTAGATTCTACCTCAAGTTTCTAATAGTAGTTTCAAAACCATCTTTAAATTATATAATTTGATCAAAGTTGGTTGATTCTTGTTGATTAAAATTTCGAATTGAAATTGCAAAAGTTGCAAACCCTCAAACCCTAATTAGAAGACGTAATGTTAAATTAAAATTTTTTATAAATACGTTAAGTCGCAAGCTCCTAATAAATTTTAGAAATTCAAAATTCATAAAAGTCCTATACTCGAATCATATTTGACTTAGTTCTGAAAAATTTAGATGCAAAATAAGCTTTCACCAAAGAATAAGCTATCATCATTATTTATTCATTCTAACAACCTAGCTCCTAACACTATAACACTAAACTATGGCAATAAGTTGTTGATGGAGAGCGATTAAGGTTCAACCTTAGTTTTAGAAATATAGAAATTATAAACCTAAATCATAGAGAGTGGAAATACACATTGGTTTAGGAGGCACTCAATATTAGACTAAAATGGTGGTGGCCACTTATACATAGAGGTGTCAAATGTGTTAGAGAAGTGGTGGCACACTTTGACAACTCCTACTGGCAACAACTACTAGTTTAGTTCCTTGAGTTTGTGATATTAAAAGATGAGCATCATGGCTATGTTAAAGAATGATGGTGATGTAGCAATGGTTGACAACCAATAAGCTTTGGAAAGATATAATTGGTGTAATACTTGAAGACAAGATTAAAGGAGGAGGGATCAGTTCTGGAGATACATATTGCTCCTCCTATCATCATCGGTGTATAGGGCTATAAAAATGGGTTGGTCGCAATAGATCAAAGGAAAGTGGTGGCTAGTTTAGGTTAGATGTGATTAGGGTTCTTAAGAGAACAAAGGGGGTGTCCAGAGATGGGGTTAGGTTCATATTGCTAAGACACCACCTTTTTTAGTCCTTTTTCCAAACACCTTTATTATAGCTTAAGATTCCAATAACCTGAGTACTAAACAAGCCTTACTCTAAGTTAGAAATAGCTTATTCTAAATCATTTGAGAATTTATTGTCTCACATTCCATATTCACTAAGAATAATCATAAAAGCAAGCATCATGCTTTTACATATAGCTCACAACCTAGGCACAGAGTTTAGTACTATCAAGGATAACATGCAAACCAACCCACTCCCTTTTAGGCCTTAAATATGCTTACATCAACTTTCATTCATTATAGGCATCATACATGTAATCATAGGACATTTCAATACCTTATGAGAACATTCAATAACTTTAATTCCGAAAGGAAGTTTCCTTATTATGCATACACACATGAAAATGAATATATGTATCATTATCACTCATTTAACATGATATGCCACTTTATAGTAACTATGTACATGTTGATATATATTGTTTTCTTAAATAAAGAATGTCAAACAAACCTTTGGAAGTGATGGGTTAGCAAGAAGAAGGAACTTAAACAAAAATGGAACCAAGCTTATTTCGGTTCCTACAACACATTAATTAACTTAGTTTGTAAGGCTATTAGAAAAGAAAGAGCAAATGGTGTATAGTAGAGATAATAGTTATTGAATTAAGTATAAGTAAGGGCTTTATGCATTTCCTCATGATGAAAGGACTTTATACATTTTCTCATGATGAATCCAACCTTTTTGTCTCCCATAAAGTTTAGAAGATGTTGCTGTAGGGATGGAAAATTTAGCCACCAAAGACTTCGTAAAAGAGTTAATTGTTGAACCGAGTGAAAGAGATGAGAAGGGCAAGAAGCCTCTAATAGATTGTTAACTAAAGAAGAATCTTTATTCAAATCTCTCATAATTAATTCTCAACATGAAGTAATTATTAGTCTATAATTTAGAAATATGAGATAACTTGCTTTTATATGTGAATTTAATTATAAACCCTTGGTGGTGATTGTTTGTGTTTGAATTATGAATAAGCTATTTAATAATTGTTTTCAAATTGTGAATCTTAGTACCTAAACTTAGATATTATTATACAAAATAAGGACAGTAAGCTCTAATTTACATTAATTGGTAAATATTTCACAAATTTTGAATAAGATTAATTTTTTTTAATCAGAAAAGAATTAGGCATGCTTGATGCAAATTCTATATAATAAAGATCACCTTTTATTTTGTTTATTGACTGTATGTGTTTGAAGTCTCTTTTAATATTTTTGATACTTCTTAATTGATATTACCATGACTCATTAAGTGTTTTGATGTTTAAATTTTAGTTTTAAAGTTATTTATTAGCTTTCTATAATATACTAGTCCACTAATGTCTTAGTGTGGTCAACTAGTGTAATAAAAAAACTGTATTTTCTACCTTTCCAATGAGTCTTTTCTTTGTTTGGTCACTTATGTGATTGCCCATACAACCATACTAGTCAACTAGTATCCTTTAGCAGTTGGCCAATGTCCTTGATTTTGAAACTCCGATTCATTGTCAAAGATTTTAAGAAGAGTTTGGAAACCATCTTTGGTTGATAAGTAACCAATATAGATCGACCAATATATTTCACTAATAAACTAATAAATTGTGTTTTAAATCCAGAGCATTTTTTTCTTAATGCCTCCACTACTTACCTTTGGTTATCTCTAAAACACAAACAATGATTTATTAGTTAAAGCATATGGCTGACGAATCCTCCTGCGTTTAATATCTCCTTCACCTATTTGCTTCTATTATCATATCTTACGTTTATATCCTCCAAAACCTCAAACAATTCGCTCTTTTCCTCAAAAACAACATCCCTTATCATATAAAAGTCTCATTAGATTGCATCAAATTTAAAATTAATCATTTTTTAATTTTATCTTTAGGATTTTCATAATTCTTCTTAATAGAACTCTTGAGTGAGAACGTTTTCAAATCATGTTCCAATTCATCTTTTTTAAGCAAGTTAGCTTGACGTATGACATTTATATTATTCATTTTACACTAATAGATTTCTTTTGGATGATTCCAAAAATGGGGAGAAAGTTTGGTGATATTAGATTTAGGGAGAGTGATAACATTTAGGAGGAGTGACAAAATTTAAAGGGAGTGATTATTTTTTATTTTTGTATTTCTTACACTTTATATGGTATGATTAAGTAAATTTATCTTATCTTCATGAATATATATTTCTTTGAATTTGATTATCTTTTTTGTTCTTGAAACTAAATTATGCTCTTCATAGTGATTTATGTTATATGTATGAATTAAGGGGAAGCTAATCACCATCTTGATTTTTATTTGTGTGCTTAATTTTTATTATAATTATTATCTAATATCATAAGTAGTTTTTCATCGTAAAAAAATGGGATATTGTTGAACCAAGGGGAGTTCCAATTGATGTTTTAATGATAAAAAAACATAATTACTACTAATGTTTTTATTATTTTGATGAAAAGAAATATTAGAACAAAATGAAGCCTTGGACTCAAGAAGATAGTATATGAAGTTGAATAAGAGAATTTGAAGTTTACAATCGATGAAATGAACATTAAAATAAGAACAAAAGAAGATTAAGGCTCATAAAGGTCATATTACATTTTGTATTATTATTTGAAATATCATTTTGTTTTAATGATTTAGAAGGCTCACCATGCATAAACATTTCATTTAATTTCATTATATAAGTAATTTCATTCATTTAGAGGCATTGAAGATTTTGGTTTTATATAAAAGCGTCTTGGTATTTAAAACAAGCATTAGGGAACATTTTTGGAAGTGTTTAAATCATAATTAGATGAAACAAATTGATTTTGATCACTTTGAGTTGTTAAAATTATGTTTTTTGTGGCGATTAGTCGACCAATATAAATTAAAATTATTAAATTTGATGTGTTAAGTTTGTCGTAATGGTTGATGTTTTGGTTAACCAATGTGTCATATTAGTCGATCAATATGCCCACTAGTTGAATAATGTTCTAATAGCTAGTGAATCTAAAGTTTTTAATGCATATTGGTTGACCAAAGCATTGCTTATAGTCATTTTAAAAACTAATTCTTGGCTTGAATGACTAGTAAGGTTCCCAAAACACTATAAATACGTTTTTTCTTATTGGTTTTAGCATCGATAAGGTTTTGGGAGTTATATACACACGTTTTAAATAATTTTTCAATCATTTGAGCATTATTATCTTATATTTTTGTAAGTGAGCCATTTTGAGTTATAAAGTGAATAAGTAAGATATTTTTAAGTTGTAATATTTTATTGAGGTGTTAGATATTGTATTTGGAACTGTTTCAAGTGGAATTAAAGTTCCTATTTACTTTGGAAGAAGATTGTGAGAAGAGTTCCTCTTTTTTTCTTTTCAGAAAATTAAGTGATATATATATTTAAAAGAAGTTGTACAACCTTTTCAAGGTTAAAAGAAGTTGCAAAATCATTAAATATTAAACTTCATGATCACAAGGATTTTGGAAAATCAACACATTGGCCATATTTCATTTATGATTATGGATAACCCCTCTATTAGTTGTCTAGCTGCCATTAAGAGTCTACATGATAGTAGGGCATCGTAACGCTATGTAAAATAAACTAGACCTACTACTATAATAGTTGTGAGTCTAGGTCGATCCCACAAAGAGTGTTCAATTAGCTCTTGTTATGAAAATAATAACTTTTTAGGTTATGGAGGGGGAGGGGTTTGGTTTGAAATAAGAAGATAAAAATGAAACTAAGCTAATAAAAACAAATTAAAGAAAACATTGACAAATGATGAAAGTGATGAATTCGCTAGGGACCTAGTTTTTTGGTTTAATCTCAGCCTACACCCAATTTAAACATATTTCATTGAATTATTGTTCTTATATCTCTCCTACCAACTATTAATTGTAGATTAACAACAAGCTCTGTTAACCCCAGTTTTTCCTTAAGTCATGTTTAATTAAGAGATGCTCGTTAATTAATCCTAGCCATCAAATAACCTAGAACAAGCTCTCTAGATTTAATTGGACAACCATATTGTGAATTAGGAAAACAGATTAATCAAGGCAATAACTACACAAGCTCTTGTCATTTAACCTAAGTTATATTATCCCTAATAATTACGAACCATTAGTCTCTAGAAATGAATCTCAAATATAATAAGTACAAATTATAGTGAAATTCTAGCAATGGGTTCTTATATAAAAACAATCAAATAGAGCATTCAATCATTCTCACACAAGACCTAAACATTAAACATAAGATAACACAATCAATCCCTAAGAAGAGAAAGAATAACAAACTCAGTGAGAAATACAATTAATAGGGTTCGTCGACATCAATGTCACCTCAGAACTGACATCGAGAAACTAGCTCTCAATGGGTCTCTCAAGTTTGAGAGCTTTGCCCCTTCTTCTCATCTTCTCCCAAAGCTCCCTCTTCTCTTAGTCGAAAACACTAAAAACTTTCTTAAAACCCTCGGCCATCACAACATGTGCTTTATATAGTAAAGATTTAGGTTAAAATGGGGACACTTGGCACTTCTCATGGTGGTGAGTGGGTATGTCATGGATGTGAGTGGTGTCTTACACCTGTGACACATCACAACCATGATTGCGTATTGCAAAGACACATTGTAATTCCCATAAAGTATGGTATGCTCCATCATTCTATTGTGAGTTATGGTGATGACGTTAAAACTTAATCCCTAAAATAAACCACAAACAGCAAGTTAATGTAGAGAAGTTTTAAAGATAATTAAATGAATAAACCAAGAATACAATAAAATATGATAAAAATAAGATAAGATAAGATAAGATAAAATAAAATAAAATAAAATAAAAACAAAAAATAATGACTAGAGTAATAGCATCTAGGTGTTACTAATATCACTGTCCCTGACAACGACATCAAAAACTTGATTGACTGATTCTAAAATTTGTCGATATTAAGTTAAGCACAAATACACGACATAGTTGTAGTTAGCACAAGCAAGTACAAGTCAAATCCTATGAAGACAATGATTACTAGGAATTATCATTATCCTATTATCTAGTCTACAAATGGAGTATTGGTTTTAACAAAGAAAAAACTAAAATAGATAAAATAAAGTAAGAAACAATAATGAGTAAAGAATAAAGAAAATTGCTTAGAAAACTATCAATATCAAGAATTAATGTTTAGGTGACGAATCCCCCTAAAACCTTTGGATAATTAACCTTTTATCATGCAGTTGTTTTATTGATTATTGAATCATAGAAATTCCTATCTTATGTTAATAACTCTCTTAAGAGTACTAACAACTAATCCTAGGTTTATTGACTGAAATGGTTTAGGTCAAAGATTCTAGGATTGCTTTATCAAGTGGTGAATTTTGCTATCAGGTTTGACCCTAATCTAGAAAATTTATGTCTATCTATCTCTAGGTTTACAATCAACTCCTTTGAATTATGGTAGATCTATTTATACATAAGATTTCTCAATCTTTATGTTA
Source organism: Erythroxylum baracoense (assembly GCA_025629805.1). Lineage (NCBI taxonomy): Eukaryota > Viridiplantae > Streptophyta > Magnoliopsida > Malpighiales > Erythroxylaceae > Erythroxylum > Erythroxylum baracoense. The sequence goes on along the minus strand of JAOTAY010021120.1, from coordinate 3,691 downwards.
TGAAATTAGATTATGTTATAATATTTCAGATGTATTAGAACATTTATAAAACATTGATTGAATCACAATAGATCAATCAAAATAATTACATTAAATAAAAGAATTAAAATATATTATTGCACAAACTAGGGTTTATCACACCTAGACACTAAAGGTGATTAGTTACACATGATAAAAAAAATGAAACATAAAAAGGAAGAAAAATGAATAGAAAATGAAGACTTCATAATTCTAAGTCTCCTTTCTTTTCTAACAAATGTCCTTGCAAGTTTGAGATTTGATGTTGTAATCTATTAGATGTTTTGGATGATTTCTTTTCATTTTTCCACTTCTTTGGATCAATATCATCCCTTTTATACGTTTTCCACGTATGGAATCGCCTCTAAAAGTCTACCATCCTATTTTCCCTCTATTTATGTCTTTTTACATTAAATTTTAGGTTTTTAGGAGATACGCGGTTTGATACAAAGGTGTGTACTAAACCGTGCATATTCCAAAATCTCTAGAATTTGTGATTTTGCATAGGTAGAGAGACTTACTTTGGCATAGACGTGGACGTGTATCTCTAATTTGCTACAAAACTTCATTTATGTTTCATTTTATCTGAATTCTTCTCCTTTTGGTCTATGAAGACAATTATTATCTATAAATGCACATGAAGCGAATTAAGTACCAACTATATAATAAAAGTATAAAATATCAATCAAAACACATAAATATACATGTATAAGTATAAATATGGTCAAATATGCATATGTCAATCATGATCATCTAAATATTAGGAATATTAATGTATTTTTAACTAACCATTTTGTACACAATTTTCTTATATAATTCAATCTTTTTATTATAAAATATTTCAATTAGTCATAAAGTATTACATTGATGTATACTCTACTTGAGTCTAATCATATTAGTTTTACTCTATTTATATTTTATTATATTAATGATATTTAAATACTATTTTCAAAATGTCATTATACCTTGGCCCAAAAATTTTCTAAATCAATATTAATTGAGGACTACAAAGCGTGGAACTTTCATATTCATCCAAGTAATGTTCTAAATGGAATTTTTATATTGGGTCGGTTCAATGAATTTATTATCTAATAACTACCTATATATTTGTTTAAGTATCTATATATTCTAGCCTATGAGATCAACTACTTGCTATTTTTTGTTCTGTATTAACGTTTAATTTCAAGAGAATAATGATTAGTAACAATATAAGGATAATACATAAATATAATATGGTTCTCATAATTAAGATCTTCTTATTTTTATTTGCAATGTATATTTATCTTGTGAATTTTATCTTATACATCAATTAATTAAATACATATGTATAAGATAAATAATGTCTTCAAATAATTATGCTATATAATTATAACCAACTAATTTACTATAAGACATAAACCAACTGATAGAACAATCCCAGCAATAGTAGAATTCTTGACATAGAATCCAACAGGCTTGTAAAGCCCTTCTTTGGAAATGTCTAGGGCAGCGAAATGATATATTTCACTAGGCTGATGACTTTTAAGTTTTGTTTGAAAATTTTTTGTTTTGTTTAATGATTACCCTTCTCTTCGTTCCTTCAATTTGGTTAATTTTCTCTTTCACCCTTCAACTTTTTACCTTCTTCGTTTGGCTGTAACAGTTAGTTGAGGCCTTAACATACATAACAGATTGTGCAATAGAGTCATTACACGACTTTGTGAGTGATGTGCAGGTATTGGATCTGATTGTTACCGGTATATTGTTGTTGCAGTACTGATAATTTAAAATATTGGGTCATAAGTAAGTAATTTTAAATTTTATTACTATCAACATTAAAGATATTTTCCTTGATTTAACAAATTGTATGTCCTGATACATTAGAATTTTAATTTGTGTTTATAGGAGACAAGATTTAATCTACATCATGTCGCATTAAGAAGGATAGGACAAGCTGCATTTCTTTGGCCTTTAAGTGGGAATATATTCATCAGGTACGCTTTTACCTTTCGCTTATCTAATTTTGGTGCTACTTCACTTACTAATCTTATGCCTCTACCAATATAAGGCAAGTCGATTAGTTTTTGTTATAACTTGATACATCAATCTTTTCTTTTATTATTTTTTATTCTATTTATTTAGTCAATTATTTTAATTTTATTTAAATACTTTTTTAGCATATCAGTTTTACATATCTACTCTTTTAACTTGCATCATTTTTTTCATTGTCACATTTGCATATGGGTCTACCGAAAATATCCTCTCTACTCTGTAGGGGTAAGGCTGCGTACTATCAGACTTTCTCAGACCCCGCTTTATTGTAGAATTTCAGACTGGGTGCAATGATGAAGATTTAATCTACATTATGCTTTCCAAAAAAAAAAAGGAAAAAACAAGATTCAGCATTCAACTTTAACAGTTCTTAGAACTGTAATGGAGGCTTTTAAAAGTGGAAAAAGTTATATTTCATCAAATTAACATTTTGATTTCGCAATCTCAAAAAGTTAGTAATGTATCAATTTTAACAAGGTTATCCCCTTTTTCGCAAGGCAGCAACCTAAGTGATTGATCACTACATCATGAAGGCCTTCCAAGACAGCTGTTTTGACGATATTAATTGCTTCTTTTTCAGGGACTTAAAACCTAGCCATCAACATTTTATATAAGCCACACGCCAGTATATGCACGTGAGCGCATTGCCTTGGTTCCACTGGCAAGTTGTTGCTTTTACGTGATCTTGACAGGGAAAGACCTGTAACCAATTTTCTCCTGTTTCCTGCCAAGGGTCTCCAAGTTATGAAGCTGAGTGGATCAACAGCAGTGGCTGTCAGAGTTTGGACTAACATAATTTTGATTTAATTCATGTTTTTGACAAGTCATGGGTAGCACCTTCATTAGAAATTCAAATTACAATGAAAAAAATAGGAGTTACGTGTAGCATGTTGGCGACCAGAGAGAATTCATAAGAAAGAGTTTATAACAGGATATACTATTTCAAACCTTGTTTATACCATTAATACTAGAATACGACCAGCTTTTTCTGGTTGAACCAATTAGAACCAAATAAAATCTAATATCTTATATTGATACTTATTTATTAAATGCATCATATTTAATTCTAAAGTTTCTCAAACTTTACAATCAAGATTAACTTGATTAAAGAACATTTTTCTCTCTTTAACCCACTCTTTACGTATGACACATTAGGTTTCCAAAAGTATTAAAAATGGATATAAGTTATAACCCTAAATCATATTTATGATTAAATAAATTAAACTCCTTTTATTCATATTTAATTCTCTAGTTAAACAATTTATATCCTTAGATTAACATTGGCATCGAGCAAGGCATTATGACTAGTCGAATATCCAAAAATGTCAAAGTGATTTTGAGTAACCTTTCTATGCATGATTTTTTTTCATATAATTCATTCCTTTTAACCAAAGTTGCGAATACCGTACCGGACTCGGTACCGGATTAAGTTCTGGTACGGTACTGTACCGGTACTGGTCAATACTGGGTACCGTTTCAGGTAATTTTTTATATTTATGAAATAGTCCTTAAAAGTTTTAAACTTTGCAAAATTGTCCAGTGATATATTATACAATTATATACTATATACTTTACAGGTTTATATCAACCCTGTTTCCAAAAATCATAATAATAAATAATAATCACAATTAATAATTTAATA
>JAOTAY010021118.1:0-11212 GCA_025629805.1 Erythroxylum baracoense | reverse complement strand
AGGAGATTGGATTTCATGAATGATGAGATTAAGTTTGAAATGTTGAATCAAATGAGTAGAGGATTAGAGAGTTTAATGCAATAAATGGGTAATGTAATTAGCATGGAATGAAATATGAATTCGGGAAAATTTTGGAGTAGAATTGATGTTGGTATAAGTGTTAAATTCATATGGATGAAGGAAGAAAAGTGCAGGGCACAATCGTGGCCTTTGCAGCACAATCGTGCCCTGATAAAATAAGGTTCTGTCACGATCGTGGCAGGACCACCACGATCTTGGCAGGGACACCACGATCGTGGCCAGACCTAAAGAGGTAAAGAGTGGTCTTTTGAGTGAAGATTGAACCAAACAATACTAGGGTGCTTCCATATGAGGTAATTAGACTTGAATGAGATCTAAACTGAATCTAGCGAATGATGAATGAGATGAGTAAAGCAAGATTAGACTTGAATGAGATATAAAGTGAATCTAGCAAATGATGAATGAGATGAGTAAAGCAAGTAAAGTGCATTAGATATTAAAGAAATGATTGAAAGATGTTAATTGATTATGAGATGTGAATAAAGTAAATATACCCGGGATTGTCAATATGAGCATGCATTATACCTTACACATACACATATGTGTACAATGAAATGTTTATGTGATTGTGAAATTAATAATGTGTGTGCACTATGAGTGTTGCATGAAATTGATATATAGGATTCAACATTTGCATCCAGACATTTTCGGATCATGAAAGCAAATGTTAATCTGTAGCGTACTGTGAGTAATCTAAGATGGTTTCACCTTGATTGTTTGTTTCAATTCTGAATTAATCTGATATATGATGCTATGTATTGATTTCCAGACATAACATGTCTGAGGCATTTGATACATGAATAATACATTGGAAGTATTCCTTAAATGTAAATATGATTGACTATATGTATTCTCAAATTATATGTTAAATGTCGGACTAAGTCCGATAACCAATATGAACGAGGAAGTAAATGCAAATGCAATGGATTGAATATGATGTTTGAAAATGTGATATGCATTTATTCTATGAATGCATGAAATATAAGGCAGTTATGACCAGATTAACTAGTGAAAAAGAGCTTAAAGCTCAAACATCTATGGTAAAAGCCTATGGCTCAATTTTTATGATAAAGTCCGATATCCATATTGGATACGGGATAATATGATAGAGCCCGGTATCCACAATGGATACGAGACAGTGAAAAAGGCACTCGGTCACAACAACGTAATAAATAAATTTAAGTCTCATAATCATTGCATACACATATAATATGAATAAATTGAATGATTGCAATGTTTTAAGGATTTTTATTATGCGAAATGTGTGAATACCTATCGATGAACATGTTTGGCATGATCGCAATGAAATGATGAATTATATGGCTTTTGAAATGTGACGATTGTGAACAATGTGTTTCATGATATCATATGGTAATTGAGATGACGTGAAATATTCGATAACATAAATTGTTGTGTTGCATGACAAAAGCGAACCATCGAGGATGGATACTCAACTAAGTTCGCAAAGCTCACCCCAATTTTGCAACATATTTTCCAGGCTCAGAGGAGACACCCAATTAAATCAACTAGAGTCTAACCACTGCTTTTGAGTAAGAGATAGAGGTCGGGATCAGTTAGCATCTGCATATATTTTTTCATTATTTTTGCCTTAAAGAATGTATTCCGCAAATATTGTACCATTGTATATGAATAATTCTAATAAGTAATGACTTTATGACCGAAAATGTTTCAAACTTAAAAAGGGACCAAATGATTATTGAAATTCTACAATATGTATATTTTTTATAACAATTGTGATTGAAAGTGTTATAAATGAAATGGACCATTAATGATTATTGGTTTTTTGAAAAATGCGTGTTATGTTTGAGAAAAAAATTTGTAATGAGTTCTGTTTGACTGCTCTAGAGCACTACTTTCACTGAGTTTGTATCTGAATGTCCTCAAATGTATGGATACGTTCTCGTTGGAAGTGGGGTGCCACAAAATATGAGCTAAAGTGAGTATCCTATGTATTTCTAAGGTATTAATCACTAAGCGTAATATATCAAATGAATCAACATTTAAACACATATCACTAATTTTTCATTTTCTTATCCCATCTTCACCCTAATCCATCTCCTTCTTGTTTCAAAAAGGCAAATGAGTTTGAACATCAAGAGGCTGGCCTAGGGAATGTGCTTTTAAATAATTTTAGTTATGGTGCTTCCAACTTGTACCTAAAACCAAATATAAACTAAAAAATAAGCATCTTAAGCATTTCACAACAGTAATCTCTAAATGTTAATGAGTAAATGTATAAACAATCAAGCACATGCCAGTAACCTCCGAGTTGGCTTCCCTAACTCATTATTAACTTCAAAAACAAGAAATTTAGCCATCCAAACCACTCTAAAAACATGGAAATTAAAACTTTAAATATTAGAATTCAAAACAAACCTAACTACCAAAATTTGTTAAGTTATGGTCATTAGCTTGACCATTCATCATCTAAAACATTTTTAATCATTGGAAAGGAAAGAAATTACTTCCCTTTCTTGCGAGAATACTCCTCGTAGATACTTTTTGAATCTATGTCTGTTCACTTCGAAGGTTTGCTTCTTTTAATTTTCTAATTCTAAAGGTTCGTATGCAAATACGTGGGTTACTTTGAAAAGCCCACTCCACCTTAATTTGAGCCTTCCTGGAACTTTAGTCTTGAATTTTATAATAGAACCACATCTCCCATTTTGAAATCTCTTTTTCAAATATAAGAATTATGACACTCCTTCACCTTTTCCTTGTATAACTTGGCATTCTTATATATATTAAAGCGATGCTTATCGAGTTCGTTCAATTGTAGGAGTTTTCGTCCACACGCTTACTTCCAATCAAAGTTTAAAGATTTTGTCACCTAGTGTGCTCTATGTTCAAGTTCCATAGGCAAATGACAAGTTTTACCATAAACAAGTCTAAAGGTTGTTCTCTTAATTAAAGTTTTGAAGGCAGTTCAATAAGCCCATAAGGCATCATCCAAATTTAATGCCCGGTCCTTCCTTAAACTATTTCTCATCTTCTCCTCATTTAAGTTCATGGTTCACAAATTCCATTTGGCCACTTGTTTGTGGGTGGTACGGAGTGGCAATACGATGGTGAACTCCATATCTTTTTTGAAAGACCCTTATCCTTAAACGACTAGGTGACCTGCCTGGTACCCCACGATGGCTCTCCAGTTGATATCTAATCTAACTAAAAAGTTCTTGTGGAGCTAAGCCTATTACCCTTTTTATCAAAAGGCTTTAAGTTAACATAAATATACATAAATAGTAGATCTTTTTAATTTAAATGTCATTTTATTAAAAATTTCGGTAACATAATGGTTGCATTTTGACATCCCCAAAATTTTCAAGGTCCCTGTAAAAGTTCAAAACATTTCTATATTCACACCAAATTCTCCACTATAAATTTTGGACTTAAAGTCCACTCATAAGTAAACTCAAGCAATAACATCAATTAATTTAAAAAAGGATAAAGCATATTCATGCATTTAATTAAAAAAATTTATATGCAAGGCTTCTTTACACAAAAATACATGTCAAACATATTTATGGATATGTAACTATTCTCACAAGTTTTTACAAGGTAAAAATGTCTTCACAGTAGCACTCGAGAGGTGGAGTCCTTGCTACTGAAGCCTCTGAGCGTCCACTTAGGAGGTTTTATTTAAAACTAGAAAATAAAGTGTGAGCTAAACACGCTCTGTGAGTGCTTTTATTCAAATTATATTTAACAACTTAAACCCCCCTAAAACAAATTCATTTCGTATTGTATCGTTCAATACCATTATAAAACATATATGTTTCTTGAAATCAATTTTTTAAATTTACTTTTAAGGTAAATAGTGGTGACAGTAATATTGTCATGAATTTCCTTACACAACATAGCTCACCACTAACTTCTTTGCCATGCGATACCCTTAGGCATAAAGTCACAAAGCTAGTTAACCACTAGTTATGGAGCTAGTTCTACATCACTTACTCGCACTAAGTTAACTGTTGTATAATAGTAATTACGAAGCTAGTTCTACATCACTTACCCGTAACAATTTTAGCTTACACTATATATACTTTATACGTGTAAAGGGCTACTTACTAGACTACTGACAGGAATAATACCACCCGCTGTTAGTAACTGACGTCCCCGAGACAGTGCCATGTATGATCGAAATACTCTGATCAATATAATAATCTGTATAAAACATAACGGTGTACTATAAGCTAAGATTCATTTCTCTTGGTACCTTAACTTTTGGCATAGAATTTAAATCACTTAGTAAATAAAAGCAACTCATATTTCAAAATTAATTATGGACAGATTTTTCATTCATAAAAATACTAATAAAACTCATAATCATATAATTTAATGCATAATTTAAATCACTTACCATCAATTCTTTTACGAAGAATTTATTCATACAAAACAATTAAAAATACACTCACTATTTTGTAAATTTATCACCAAGCACACTCATGTGCTCCGTGCCTCTCCTTTACCTACACAAATTGCATTTCTCTTAGGCATTTATTTCTAAATTCAAAAATAGGGCATTAAAAATATATATTCAGTTTAACCGAATTCAAGATCAGTGTTTAATTGCTGAACTCGTACACTAATTATATTTCTGCTTTAACTTCCATAAGCTAATCTATTATTCTCTGTTTCAAAATCTAGCTTTGAAAATTACTTAAATACCATCTTTTACCCATTCTAACTTGTCAAAATTTTCAAAACACAATCTCACCCCATTACTTCACCATATGGCGGAATATGTAATGCTATAGATACTAACTTTTTCCACTTGATTTTTCACAATAACAACCTTAAAATTCTAGCTTATTTACACCATAACCATTTCAACTTCAATACTTTACACATACACTCCATAAACTAAATTTTTTCCAAATAATAACATAACACGTTATTTAACAATTTCAATACCACAAATATGTTTAATGACCATCCTTAATCACATTTACATCGTCATTACATCATAGCCCTACTTTTATACCAAAATGCCCTTAAGGCCAAACTTAACATATTTTACATTAAACTTTTCCAATTCAATTTCAAAACAATTCCTTTTCAGTTCTTTACTTCATTAGAATCAAAACCATGTTATGAACATCATAAAACATCAAAATAGAATTTTGGATCATGTCACACTAAAAACCCTAACTATGGTTGATTCTTTCAATTTTGATTTCTTCATTTACATTTTTGTTTTCAACTCTTAAAGGCTTCCAAGCTTATTATCTACTCTATGGCAAGTCAAAAAGCACCATTGATCTTAAATAAATCCATTCCATTCAAAACTCACAAAACTAGAAATTTTAAACCAAGAAAACTTACCACTTTTTCTTTCAATCTCTTGGGTAATTAGTAAGCACCTATATTTGATCAAGATCTCTCCAAATCATACTCCAAATCCATAAAAAATGGCAACCCTCTTCTTCCTCTTCTCCTTAGTTGAAACCCTCCTTGGTTGCTCTTCTTTTCTTTTTTAGTTTTGCTCTCATGGTGACTCCCTCTAAATGAAGCAATTTATGTATAAATTTTGCTTTTTATACTATCCATTAATGATGCACTTCATCATCTTATTGGTCATCTCTATTGACTCATCACACACATGTCATTTTCTTATTGTCCATCTCTAATGAATCATCACACATATGTCATTTTCTCATTAGCCATTAAGTGTGACTCATTAATCCATTAACACCATTTTATACAAAAAGACCAAATTGTCCTTTAATGAGTTTAATTCACCTACCAATTGAATTAAATTCCAAAAGTACTCCATAACCATATTATCATCAAATTGACCATGAAATACTCTAATTAGGGTCAATACTTATTGATTGGATCCTTTTGAAAATTTAGAATGGGTTTAAAATCATTAATACCCATTATTTTCTAAAAAGGGCATTTTAATCCTGAACTTTCGTAACTCCTAAAATCTATCCGATCAGACTTATTTTTTATGCGTTTCATTATCGCTAGACTTTAATACCTATTCCAAATATTTTAAAATTTTGAAGGTTTAGTCCCTAAAATCACTATTCCAAAAATATTATTCGTTGAAAATAAAAATTTATATTCAAATGAAAGGAAAAGTTTAGGGTTTTAAATTTTTAAAAAAGCATTAAAAGATTTATTACAGAAATGTGCTCCTCTATTGCTTATTATCGTTCTTGGCAATACAATTAGTTAAATAGTCTTTCAATAAACTTCTGTAATATTTTTCCATTCATAGGATTTGTCATAGCTTTAACCCATCGTGACACATAGTCCACTCCTATTAAAATATAGATGTTTCCCATAGAGGATGGGAAAGGCCCATGAAGTTACGTCATCACACATCGAAAACTTCGACTTATAAAATGTTAAATAAAGGCATTTAATCTCTTTTCAAGCTTTTCCCTACTATTTGATATCCATCGTATTGTGCCATAAACTGTTGAACATCCTTACATAAATTCGACCAATAAATTCCACATTCTAGTACTTGCACTATTGCCTAGTTCGCTCTATAATGCCTAGCAAACATAGCTTTATAACACGCGTCAATATATCTAACATCTCCTCCTCCAAAACATACTTCCTTATCCACTCATCTGCACAAGTCTGATACAGGATCAGGTCATCCCATAAATAATGGGAACACTAAAACAAAATTCACTTTTTCTACTGATATGATAAATCTATAGGAAGTATACCATTTGAAACAAAGCTTGCCATATTTGCGTACCAAGGTGACACACAATGGTCAAGAAACATCAATGTTTCATAAGGGAATCTCTCATTAATATCACTGCTTTGCTCAACTTCTCCTCCTTCTAGACATAATAAATGGCCAACTACCACATTATTTGCTCCCTTCTTATCTCGGATCTCAATGTCAAATTCATCTAATAAGAGAACCTATCGAATAAGTCTTAGTTTATCTCCTTCTTGACAAAAAGATACTTAAGTGTAGCGTGATCTATAAAAATGATCACCTTATAGCCCAAGGGGTACGACCAAAACTTGTCACATACACAGACCACTACTATCAACTCCTCAGTGGTTATGTAATTTAGTTGGGGCCTAGTTAATGTATCGCTTGCGTAGTATAACGCATGCAACTTTTTGTCCTTCCTTTGGCCCAACACATAACCCACAGCTTGGTCATTAGTGTCACATATGACTTTGAATGGAAATGACCAATTAGGTGACATTAAGATTAATTTTAATAATAATGTCTCCTTTAGTCGATTAAATGTAGATAAAAACTTATGATTGAAATTAAAGGGCACTTCTTTTACTAATAAGTTTGTCAGAGGTCTAGCAATTATGAGAAGTCAATAATAAAGTGGAAGTAAAATCTTGCATGACCTAGGAATGCTCGCACGCCTTTGACATTAATGGATGGTGGATTCTTCACATCTTTGGAGTACTCTGTCCAAATTAGTGAGGCACTGCTCAAAAGAGTCTCCAAAGACTTAAAAAATGGTCTATAAACACTTCCATAATTCCTCGATTATATTACTAAAGATAGACCTCATGCACCTTTGAAATGTAGTTAAAGCATTGCATAACTCGAAAGGCATCCATCTATATGCAAATCTTCCATAAGGACATGTACATGTGATCTTCTCTTGGTCCTTCAGATAGATAAAAATTTGATTGTATCCCAAGTAACTACCAAGAAGTAGTATAATGAATGGCCAACTACGCTTTCCATCATTTGATTTACAAGTGAGAGAGAAAAGTGTTCCTTTTTAGTCACTTTGTTGAGTTTGTGATAGTCAATGCAGACTCTCCATCCTTTGACTGTTCTCGTGGAAGTCAACTCTCCACTTTCACTCTCCATTACGATCATTCCACCTTTCTTTGGTATGCATTGTATCAGGATAACCCATTTTCTATATGATATTAGGTATATGATACTTACATTTAAAAGCTTAACTACTTCCTTTTTAACAACTTCCTTTATATGAGGGTTAATCCTTCATTTACGTTCCCTTACCGCTCTACTCCCTACTCCCTTCTTCTAGGTTTATCCTATGCATAACAATATTGGAGCTTATACCTCATATGTCGAATATCTATCATCCTATGGCCTTCATTCGCTTCTTTTTAATCTCTACCATCCTACCCTTTTGTTCCCCATCCAACTGATTGGAAATAACGATGGGTAGAGTTTGGCCCTCACTTAGAATGGTATATCTAAGATGTGTGGGTGAAGACTTAAGCTCTAGAGTTTATGGTTTCTCAGTGGAGGGCAGTATCGGTGCTTCTATATTTATTAATATATCTTGATGTATTTGAACACTTGACTCCTCCATCTCAGCTTCTTCTTTAGATTTAACTTCATTCGCCTTCTCAACGACATCATTTGTCTCACCCTCCTCAAATTTCATTTCTTTAAAGCATATCTCCTCTTGCTCTTTAATGCATTCATCTATAATATCAATCTTTATGCAAGAGCTGCTTTCTTTCAATTTTTTCAAGAATTTTTTTATGATGAACTCCACTTAATCCTCACCAATCTAAAGAGTTAGTTTGCCTTTATAAATGTCCGTTAGTGTTGTCCTAATGTTTAAGCAAGGCCATCTAAGAATTAGTGGACAACTCTTATCCTATTTGAAATCTAAAACTACGAAGTCCACAGGGACAATGAACTTGTCCACCTACATTAAAACATCTTCCACCACTCCAAATGGTATTTTAATTGATTGATATGTGATTGAAGGTTTCGATATGACAAAGTTTTAATGTTTTTAACCTCGATATTACGTAGTACCTAAAGTCTTGATCTCACTAGTAGGTTAATCTAATCCTAAATTCTACGGTTAAACTTAGTTCACAAAATTTTAAAATGAACAAAACTGAACAAGAAAATATTCAATCACGCAATTAATTCCAATAATCAAATTCAGAATTATAAACAAGATAGTAATTGTACAGCCAATCACAAAACAACATGAAAACTAGCTACTGAGGGAAAGGGGATTTTTATCCCACTTTAATGAAGACCTAATTGATTATGAAATTATTGAATTACTGGTTCTAGACAGTCCTAGGATTACTCTCTCTTGAGTTATAATCATTAACCCTAATTATTAACCCTAATCAGATTATGAGAAATTGCAACACCTTATTCGCAATTTATCCCAAACTTAAATTAGATCTTAAGTTATCCAATAAATTGTCGAAACCTATGCAAGATCTCTTGTTGCACAAGTTTACATAATTGATTCAATTCTTGATCTATTAAACTACCTAACTCTGGTTAGCACAATTTAATGATTTTCACTCGATTTACCTTCTCAGATTGTTACCAAATTATGAAGTACAGAATTTGAATAACAAATAATTTAATAAAAACTCAATAAATCAACTTTCATTAATATCAAAGACAAAATTCCCAATGGTGAGTTTAGACAAGTACTCAACACTTGACGAATCTATCATCTATGGCTATCTTAAATTCTATACAATCGTAAAGAAAGAATAAAACCAAAAGTAGACTCAGAATGGAATGATGAAGGCAGCAATGGTAGGAAACCTCATGTTCTAGGAAGTACTCCACGTAGACTTCGTCCCTACGTCTCTCTTCCTTCGTTTCCTTTCTCAATCTCTCGATAAAGCTCTCTAGGGTTTCGGCATGTGGCTGATGCAAAAGCTCCCATCTTCTATTCTTTATGTTCTTTAAATAACTTGGCAGCCCTATGTTTCTTCGAGGTCAAAACGGTTCAAAAAACCCCTCGAAACTTGACATTTCCTCTTGTTTGCGAGTCTGCCCGATGCAGGCCACGATCATGGCCCTATACGTGGCCAACATGAAACCTTTCTATCATGATAGTGGCCCAAATTCCATGATCGTGGGCTAGGGCAGAGTCTTCTATCATGATCGTGGCCTAAAACTCGCATGGTTCTGTCACGATCATGCCCTATTATGTCACGATCATGCACCATGGTTTTGGCTCGAAAGTCTCCGAAACTTCTTCATTCTTTGTTGTTGACCCTGAAACACTAACAAACACATCAAGGTACCTAAAAAATGTAATATTTAAGCTCAAAGACTTATACTAACCATAAAAACACTTAAATACAAAAACTAACACAATTCTAACCTAAACACATACTAAACACTTAAATTAACACTTAATACATATCAAATTAAACCCTAAAACATTATGCAAATCACACCTATCAACATCCCCATACTTAAGCGTTTACTTGTCCTCAAGCAATCAAAACAACAAACACGTAACAAATGCACAACACACAATGCAGTAATAAGGCAATGACTTCAACTTCATGAAATAAATTTAATCTTAAACACAATCATTCAAGTTATATTAGATCATTAACATGCAAAAGCTGTATCTAGGGGCTTTGAACTAAATATGCAAACTAATCGAAATCCAAGGGTTAATTTATTTACCCTTTTTAATTGCACACACACATTAATAATTCTTTGTTCCTTCAGGCTCTGTAACTGTTCCTAAGTATATTTTCATAAAAAGTCAAGCTTAATACAAGTCCAGTAGGTTTTTATTAGAAAACACTTTTTTTAATTAATTTATTGAACATGGACTTAGTCCTTTTACACAGAGGAAAACATTGATAATAAACGTCAATATGGTTACCCGACTATGTCAAGTTTATTAAATAGCTTGGTTGAAACATCATTATAGCCTTTTAATGCGAAGACACACATTTGTGATGTGTGTCAATCCAATTACTTAGCTATATCACGTTTTCAACTACCTACTAGCTCTATTCATAACCTGAAGGTCAGCGAAATAGTTATTTATTTAACAAACATTTTTTATTGCCTACCTTGTTATTTTAACTACTCGTTTCCATGAAAAATACTAGTAAAGTTACTAAAGTTAAAAGGCCTCAAATTATAAATGACTGTGACAATTTAGATGGTCACAAACTTACACTAAATCCTAATTAAGTTGTATATTTATCCAAAGACTCCAATTCACTAATTTTGCAAGCTAATGATTCTTCACAACCTAATAGATTATTTTCAAGATTAAATTAATTGCAATCCATCTAAGCCATTGACACATTCAAACAATTCACAAAATGCAACCTAACAACTATCATACCATATGCAAAATCACATACAAAG
>JAOTAY010021117.1:0-11216 GCA_025629805.1 Erythroxylum baracoense | reverse complement strand
TTAATTATTTATATCTAATTAAATATATATTATTAATAAAATTTTTCGACGATTATAATTTAAATATAATGGAAATATATATTTTAAAAAATTTTAATAAAAAATTTTCCGACGTAAATATGCATAATTTCCATCGGTAATTGTCTATATATTATACCAACGGACAATACGTTATGTTGGTAATATGTCAGAATTTGCCGACGGACAAAACGTTACCATCGGTAACTTTACCGACCGTATTAGAAACATTCCGATGTTAAATTTACATACGGGTGAGCAACTTATCGTCGGTAAATTTAGCGACGGAAATTTTCTGACGGTCGGTAACTTTTAAGTTGATATTACCGACGGTTTATTTTATTCCGTCGGTAATTTTACCAACGGTAAAGAAACATTTTGTCGGTAAGTTTAGCTACGGTCGAATCTCTGATATTTTTGGCCATCGGTTTATTCCGTCGGTAATGTTAGATACCGACGGAATATTTGTCATTTCTGTCGGTATTTTCCTTCCCTAATTCACTATTTTCTTGCAGTGTACACACACATAATATAATGCAGAAATATAAAAGTTAAGAGAAGAGAGAGAAGGACGCTGTCGATTTATACTAGTTCAGTTTATAACCTAAGCTTACGATTAATCCACAAGTATCCAATTTGAGTGTTTTCCTATAAAAATCCAAATAGTAATTTGACGAGCTTCTTCAAGCTCATGAGTACATTTTTTCAAAGTTCTCCAACCTTCTAAATTAGTAGTATTTATCGAGCCTATATAAGCTCAAAAGTATATATTTTTCAAAGTTCTCCAACCATCCACACTAGTAGTATTTTGCTAGCCTCTATAAGCTCTCAACAAATGAAGAAGTAATTTGCTCCATAAGAGCTTCAATGATCTCTCATAGAAAGACTTGTCACTTTCTAAAGCAAAGGAGATTTTGATCAAGATATGAATTTTAGGAATATTGATGCTTCTAATGTATTTCAAAGATTCTGGCTTTTGTCCCCCGTTTGCAAAATGCAATGGCTCTTCTTTAAATAGGCATTTTCTTCAACTAGTCGTTACTTCATTTCTATTTTGAGTTGATTTTGAATCTTCAATATTGTCTCTACTAGAATCTTCAAATAATCATCAGTTAAGAAATCTAGAGCTGATTGACAAAATATATGATTAGCAGGATCCTTCCGGATTTTGTAAAATAAATAAGGTAAGTTCATAAAGAAAGTTTCTACAAGAAAGGAAGCATTTATCCTACGACTTTATTCCTTTTAAGAATTAAATCGCTACCTTCAAAAGGAAAGAAATCAAATTTGAATTTTGAAATATTATATGATCATCATCAAAATCATTAATAAGCCTAACAATCTCCCCCTTTTTGATGATGAAAAACAATAATTGATATATTTTCAAAATTCAAATAAGAAAAACAGAATTCGGGAAATACCTGTAAACTTTATAAGTTCATAAGTTTTTACTGATTAGAAGGAGCCTTTTCTTTCTACCATATAGACTTTACAGCAAAATATATCACATATTATATCATCAATTCTCAGGAAAGTATATCAAATATCATGTATCAAATATATCTCACTAATTCTCCCCTTTTTCATTATGAAAACAAAAAGGGAAAAGAATAAATTAGGCAAAAAATAGCAACAGGGTTATCGAAGAGATATATAACATGTCATGCCCAAAATCATGCAAGGTGAAAATATATCATCAATAGATTCTTATCTCTCCCCCTTCATTAGAGCTGAGAATTCCCCACAAAGAGATGGAACAGTCGCACTAAAATAAGATAAATGGTCATTTTCTCTTTCCAGTATGAGTAGTTGTTTCCATTGAAATAAAGAGGTTTCGAGAAAAAATGTCCTCCAAAACTTCTCAAGTTATTTTCCATGATCTATCACGTGCTGTAAAATACAATAAATGTTAAAACTCTCTCTAATACTAAAGGATAAAGCAAACACATGCAAAAGATAATTTTAATTTAAATAAAACTACAGGGGTCTGTTAAAGTTTAAAACAACAATAGGAGCTTACAAAGCAATAGAAGCCTGTTATGCAATAAGACTCCGCTTAAGCAATAGGAACTTGTTAAGTGATAAAAGCCTGTCAAATAACAGGAGCCTATTAAAAGATAAATCCAATTAAGACAATTTAAAACAGAAGACGCTTGTTAAAATGAAAGGAACCTTTAGCAAGTTGAAAGCAGAAGGAGTCTATTATAATAGTGAAGGAGTCTCTTGCTTAAATGAATACACACACATTATAATGTGGAAATATAAACGTTAAGAGAAGAGAGAGAAGGACGCTGCCGATTTATACTAGTTCGGTTTATAACTTAAGCCTACGATCAATCAACAAGTATCCAATTTGACTGTTTCCCTATGAAAATCCAAATAGTAATTTGACGAGCTTCTTCAAGCTCATGAGTACATATTTTTCAAGGTTCTCCAACCTTCCAAACTAGTAGTATTTATCGAGCCTTTATAAGCTCAAAAGTATATATTTTTCAAGGTTCTCCAACCTTCCACACTAGTAGTATTTTGATAGCCTTTACAAGCTCTCAATAAATGAAGAAGTAATTTGCTCCATATGAGCTTCAATGATCTCCCACAAAAAGAATTGTCACTTTCTAAAGTACAAAAGATTTTGATCAAGATATGACTTTTGAAAATATTAATGCTTCTGAAGTATTTCAAAGATTCTGGCTTTTGTCCCTCGTTTTCAAAATGTAGTGATTCTTCTTTAAATGGGCATTTTCTTCAACTAGTCATTGCTTCATTTCTATTTTAAGTTGACTTTGAATTTTCAATATTATCTATGCTAGAATCTTGCAATTGTCAACCACTAAGAGAAATCTAGAGCTGATTGACGAAATATATTATTAGCAGGATCCTTCCAGATTTTGTAAAATAAATAAGATAAGTTTATAAAGAAAGTTCCTATAACAAAGGAAGTATTTATCCTATGATTTTGTTTCTTCTTAAGAATTATATTGTTACCTTCAAAAGGAATTAAATCAAATTTGAATTTTGAAATATTATATGATCATCATCAAAACCATTAATAAGCCTAACAAAACATATTTTGATAATTTCAATTATGTTTATCATCAAAACTTTATAGTCCAGAAACTTTTGAGGAAAATTTTTACTTTAACAATTCTATTTTTTTGTTCCTCTCTAAATTTACTTCAACCATTCTTGTTTTTCACGACCTTATCAATATAATATAATAAATGCCATAAAAGGTAAGAACTATGAAGCCTAATCAGTTTAAATTCTGTTAGCAATTATTAACAGTCCTGAATCCTGATAGGTTTATGTGATCAATGATCCAGCTTTTACACCACTGAATATCATATTGATTACTAGTGGTCACCACAACTTCACTCTTAAGTCATTTCCTTTCTCTAACTTTGACCATAACTACTTTTTTTACCAGTGGGCTTTTGCTATAGTAGTCACTGAGATCACTAGTGGCTCCTTAGCCGAAAGAACCCAGTTCGTCACTTGATCTACTCTTCATTTTTAACTAGGTTTATTTGCCATTAATGTCTCTCTGGTTTTGGTTTGTCGATGGTTAAGCTAGTCCCTCCAAATCTGATTTAGATCTCTTGTTTGGAACTAGAGTCATCGACTTTGTTGGTTTTGGGGTTGTTCACATGGTGGGTGGAATAGTTGATCTCAAGGGTACTCTCATTAAAGGTCCCAGAATCAGCCATTTGTACCAGGCAAGTAAGTCGGGGAGCTTAACCTGAATAAACAGGATTGCTTAGAAAAGTAAAGTTGACAAAAATTGTACCTCGGAACTCTTAGGGTGTGCTTGTTTAATGGGTATGAAAAAAGGGGAATGGGTATGGAATGAAAGATTGAGTTTGGTAAAGGATTATGATTATAGAGTTATTACATAGACGTGAACAACTGTGTACTTTGGACCTACTTGTCACTATGTTCTATTCTTTGATACAGGCCAAGTCACATCGTCCATCCCCATGCTTGATTTACATATCTTAGAATTCGTATTTGCCTCTTTAAGAAAATTCTAGCAACAAGCTAGGAAGGAATCGGAGGTTTATTCTATTTTGCCCATGATTCGTAAGTATATAAGAATATAGGAAGTAGAGGTTGAGACAAAATGAATATTCGAAAAAAAAGAAAAAAACACCATCATGTATGTCAAATTTGTCTGAAAATGTTTTATGGATAGGCATTGATTGATTTTTCGAATGGAAGTGGAAGAAAAGAAAACACATATATGTTATGTTTAATACTTGTGTGATTCCATTATATGTTAAGAAGGAGGTGTTCGAAATCATATCAAATCAATTCAATAACCTTCAAGCAAGCAAGCTGTCCTTTGAAAATGTAATTAAAACCCGTAGTCATGTCAACCAAAAATTAAAGCGTAATACGTGAGATTTTGTTTCAATTTGAATGCAGCAACTGTACAAGGATATCAACTGTAAGTGTTGGGAACTTATCTCAAGAACGAAGACTTGAAGAGTTGAGCTGGTTTTCCTTTAACCTACTAGTCCTAGGTTGTTATAGGGTTCGGATCTTCTGTATTCAATATTTTACTTTAACTCTATTTTATATAAAAAATGGTGCCATTTTAAATATAAAAAATATAAAATTATGTCATTTTTGGCACAAAATAGAGTTGGAATATGATATTGATTAAAGAGAATAGATACCCTATCAAAAGATTATTTTAAAATTTAGGTTTATTACGTCTAATCAAACTTTTTTTAGTTCTCTATATAATCATTGAAAAAAGTACTTAATAATGAGCATAAGTACCGGAATCACAACGATATAAGAATCCTAAATATTGATCACGGATGCTTTGGCTTTTAAAAGGAATAATTCATTCCGTTAATAAAATTATTGGCTCCTGTGATAGTAGCCAAAGACAGGAAACGACAAGACATGATGAGCATATACGTGTTCTAGTTACGATCCAACTCCAAGGTACAAGTTCGTGTTAATAACAGCAAAACACATTCCTTAATTGACTGCCAAATGGTGAATTTTGTGGTGAGTGAGACTTCGAGTGAATCTGGCCTTTATTGCATTTTGCATTTTATATATTATCTCTCTCTTTTTCGTAGACATTCAAAATATTATGTGGCCTGGGAGACAATGCAAAAAGTTGAAAATTCTCCCTCTTTCTTTTTCGGTGTTATTAAAGCACCAACTTTAGGGAATGATTAAACTTGTTTATATTTGGAAGTTCCTTAATCTTTATTGCCGACTCCAGCAAGCAGACTTTTTTGTGATTCCATGATACCATTCTCTTTTAAGTTACCCATCACTCTAGGCATCTTCATTTTCGGGTATACATATAAATTAAAAGATGATTCGCTAAAGGATGCTTCATGAAACTTTTATCCGACAATTTTCGCACTAATTTTCATATTTTCGGTTTGCTCTCTGGGAATATCTTTATTTTGGGTGTTGTTATTATTGCTCTGATAATATCTTTAAAAGATCATCATAATATATATATATATATATATATATATATATAAGATTTTATGCAAATCCTCTATTTGAACTATAAACGAGTTTGATTAATTTTCATTTAAAAACAAAATACAATCAATCGTTATTCTTAATTAATATTTTAATATTAAATTTAAGACGTGGCGAGAGAAGCTCCTACCTCTCACTACATATCTTAACTCTTACGTTACGTTTAGTTATTGTATCCAATATGCAGAGATGAAACGAGACGAAAATTTAGAGATGGAATAGAACAAAAATTGGGTTGTGATGGATAAAATAGAAAAAACTGTCTCCGTCTCGATAACAGAAATGTGTTTGGTTGCAAGGGACAGAACATAAAAATAGTGTCAATGATAAAAATGCCCCTGCAGTATAATATGATTGAAAATATATAATTCATTGATTATTTTATAATTGTATCAATATTAATTTTAAGTGCATTTGTAATTTTTTAATTACGATGAAATAAAATGAGAAACCTAAATATTTATTGGAATGTGAAACCTAAAAATTAAATGAAATAAGTTATTAAATAAAAAATCCTACAAGTTAGATATTCTAGTACATAATAATTTAATAAAACATCTAAGCATTCATGGAATTAATTACATAATAGGTTTTAAAAAATCCTACAAGTTAGAAATTCTAATAAATAATAATTTAATAAAACATCTAAGCATTCATGGAATTAATTACACAATAGGTTGAAGATACATCCAAGCCTTATATTTTATTAAGAATGTCCTTAACAATAATACCCACAATGACTCCAATGGCAATGAGTAAAAATCCTTGACTCCATGCCATTTTTTTCTTCAAAGTTGCAATTTCATTTAGTTGTTCATTTGTTGGAAGTGAAAATTGATTCGGTATTGATGAGGGTTCATCGGCGGTAGGAACAATTTCTTCATTTCGATGAGTCCGCCTATTGACATCCATGGCATAGGCACTTCCTGCTTCAACCAAAGTTCGATACCCCTTGAATCTAGCATTAGGAAAGCCCTCAGTTGCCAATTTAACATCATCCCAATTTGTAAAAATACTTACTTGACGTCCGACAAATACGACATAGAAGTTGTATCTGCCTATAGTTAAGTACCTGAAAATGATTCATAAACTCATCATTCATACACGTACATAAATTACAAACATTAAATATTTAATAAACCAACCATTCATCATTGATTCACAAGTGTACAAACAAAGTCAACAATTCATCATATCATCATTCAACATCACATAGGTTGTTTGAAGACAATGCACAATGTAGCTTTCCTGTTAAGCTACTATGAAGCCATAAAAGATTAAGAAATAAAGTCAGACTTCATCATCTAAGAGGCTCCTCACATAAGCCTGTTTTTGGTCTGCAGTTAACCCAGAAAAGATTCCCAGCATAAGCATTCTTTAAGAAGATCCTTGCAGTCCTAACAACTTTTGCAGTGGAGAAACCCAAATTTCCAAGCTCTTTACCTAGCTTCGGAATTTGCGTTCCTGCAATGGCATCAGCAATGATCTTTGCATTCTCTCTACTATTGTCAATGACCCGAGCAAATAAGGCAACAGGGTTTTCGAACACCTCAATATCCCTCATCTTCCTTTTCCCTTTGTTTTATTGGTTCCCTTCTGTGTTGCTGGAAGAGGTGACAGAACCAGTGATATGGACACAAGCAGTTGGAGCGAGAGTGCCCGATGGGCCTGGTGGATCTGATGGGGTAGCAGGAGCTGGTGGAGCATCACTTTCAGCTTCATCGGTCTCAAGCTTTGCAACAGTATCTGCAGCATCTTGAGCCCCTGCACTAGTGGCTCTGTCTTTTCCAAAGACAAACTCAAGTCTAGGGAAAATCGGGAAAGGCTTTCCAGGGGTATAGTACTTGTTGAGGTGTTTTCGGAAAAAAATCAGAAAACTTCAGCATGATAAACATATTATTATTAGGATGCTTCTATAAAGAACCAACTAATCAAAAAAAACATTTACCCTCGTCTATTCGTCCAGCACTTGCTTGCTATCAACCTCACCGCATTGCTTGCTTTCATTCTAACCAAACCCACTGCAGTTCAACATGTCAAAGGCTGTTTAATATTTTTCCTTCAACCTCTTGTGCTTATTTTTAATATGCCTCTTGTCAATGCCACAATCAGGAAACTTCTCTACCATCATTCTGGCAAGAAGTTGGAAACTACCAGGCTTAAATTGCCCATTATTAGCTCTGTGACCAGCAACAATTGCCTCCTCCATGAAGGTCACTAATGCTTCTGTTTCATCTGAAGTCCACACTCTTGACATTACACCTAAACCATGCAATGCCATTCCCCAAACTATTCCAAATCATTTCCATAACTGATTAATCACCATTATTTGACACTGGTTTGGAAATAAAGAAGACAATATTGAATTAAAAGAAACATGTAATTAAGTACAAATCAAACAAATAAACAACAATTTAATTGTGTGTTCTCAAATTCAGTTACAATGAATGTAAGTCAGCAATATAAAGAGAAATTTAAAAAAAGCCTCAATTTAGTTACAATGAAAGCCAACCAAATTTAAACCCTCAATTCAATAAATAAAAACATTAACTAAATTAAAGTTCACAATTTAATGGTTTGTTCTCCAATCATTAAACATGTTCTTAGCTAAATCCTCTCTCCATTGACTCCATTCATTACTTGTCTCAACACGATCAACAAATTCAGGGAAATGTGCATCTTCTCCAATTGGCATATCCTCAGCTTCAAGAGGAGTAAGCTCTGCGAGATCATAAGTCATATGCAACCTAATAAAGTTGTGCAAAAGGCAGCATGCAAGAATGATGTGCACATGAGTGGCTGTTGGATAAAAAGATGGATTTCTTAGGATTTTCCATCTTTTTTTCAGTAAACCAAATGCATGTTCAATCACATTTCTGGCAGATGAGTGTCTCTTATTAAAGAGCTCTTTTGTGTTCCTAGGTGCCCTTCCATCTCTTGCCCACTCTTGAATATGATATCTTGTGCCTCTAAAAGGTGCAAGAAAGCTAGGACAATTTGTATAGCTAGCATTGACTAAGTAGTAATTTCCTAAAAAACGGACACTATTACTATTGTATTTGTAATCATACCTTAAAAAACGAATACCAAAATTCTGACAATTCTTATCTTACATACCCCTTAGAACTTGAAGTCTATTAGGCCTAGTAAGAGCATCATGCAGAACCCTTGAATTCACAACTGAACCCTCCCATCCAGCAAGCACATAAACAAAATTTAAGTTCTGATCACACACCCCTAACACATTAGTGCATATTTTCCCTCTCCTACCTCTATATTTGGGTTTATCTGCCTAGGGAACTATTATGTCTAAATAGGTCCCATCTAGAGCACTAAGGCAACCCTTTGAACAAAATTCCAACAAAAAAATATTTATAGTTAACAATTTTAAAAAAAGTGAAATTAGACAATATATTGTTAGTACATTAAATTAACTAACCTTAATCCATTTCCATCTATTATCTGTGCAATCCTCAGGAATTAGTATGGAGTTGACATACAACAGATGTTGAAGCTTAAGTACAGCCTTCAAAACACTATAGAAGACCCTACTTATTATTTCTCCTGACCTCATAAACCGAACTAGTAATACTCTATTAGATTCATTTTGTGCTAATATTCTTAGAATGATTAACACTTTTTCTTCAATAGGCACATAGCCATTATTGGTCAACCCACCATAGACCTTAAGCATTTCACATAACAATGTAAATGCATTACAGTTCATCCTTAAATCCCACTGGCTATTCCTATCACCCTCATGCAAAATCTTATCTATATTGGCTTCCTTAATTGGTACTGTCAATGCTCTACTACCTTCAGCATTTTCGCTCCTACGCAGCTTTTTTGTGTATACATACAAGCATTTCAAAATGACCATTCTCATAGCATCCAATTCCCCATTCTAAAGCTCAAACAAAGTCAGAAACTTAAACAATTTGTTATGATCCTTGTTATCCATTTTTGTAAATAAAAATTGTCTGTAAAGAGAGAGAAAATAATGATCATAAACAAGCCACAACCAATAATAGAAGAATAAACAACAACTAAGAATTTGTATATGCTAACAACAACTAAGAATTAATGTCTACTATTTTGACTCTTGTCTTTTATTGCCACATTTTGGTTTTGTAATCATGCATCAGGAACAAACAAAATCTCAGATGCTTTTGATCATATTGGAGGTATAAGTGCGATTCTTGTGTTCTTTGCCTATACTTCAAGTATTGTCCATACCTTAATGCATATCTTAATGCAAGCTTAAGATAATACAAACTACTCAAAAGATTGATGATAAAATAATGTAGAAAAGACATAGCTCTGATACCTTCCCAATCACAACTCATATGCAAATCTTCAAAGCACTTATTTAGACAGTTCCATAGAGGAACTTATTCAACTTATAGCTAGTAATTAAGCCAAGGCTCAACACTATGGATAGGCTTGGAGCAACATTCTCACTATCAACAATTATAAGTTATGCTTCTAGATTTTAATAAGGATAGGCTTAGGAGCAACATGTTTTGAACGGTTGCATTTGTGTGATATAGACGAATAGGAATTTAATAAGGATATTCCAAAATAAAGCATAAGATATTTGCATCTTCTATCGAAAACACTCAAATGGATTAAAGAGAGTAACATATCAAATGAAATGTTATAAAGAAACATCCTTATAATTACAGCTAGCGAGAGAGAGAGAGAGCAGTAATCTTCATCGATTAAAGAAACTCAAGTCTAATTACAGGTTATATGATATGTTATTTTTATAAAGGATTAAACCATTTAAGCTTGCATACCCGTATATATCAGTTATACACAACAAATAAAGCATATTTTGAGTTGAAGGTAACCTAAAAGGACTTACCACTTTGAGAAGAAGTCCTCTAATTTCAAGTGTCCCTCAGCTGACTAAGCTGTAGCAATTGAACAAGTACTGCATAAAAAATGAATACATATATAAAAGTGGTATATGTGGAATTCCATAGCAATCTCAAATTGGGAAGTACTTGTTGAAGTTTCATACTGAAACAAATAACTGCCACTGCAATTGAAACAAATAAGCATCAACTTCTGATCTTATGATTGCCACTGCAATTGAAACAAATAAGCATCAACTTCTGATCATATGACTGCCACTGCAATTGAAATCAATAATCAGACCATTCTCATTTTGTATTCAACAGCATGAGGGACAAATAATTTGAAATAAATAATCAGGATTTTCTAGTCCTAACTAGTAACTCAGCAGCATAAATAAATAATCAGGATTTTCTAGTCCTAACTAGTAACTCAGCTTCCTGCTAGCATCTCTACTGTTGTTTTCATTTAAACCTATGCTCCATGGAACTATCTATGTAAGCATTCAGTAGCTCTCAAGAAGATTGCCCATCTACATTCATATTATCAACGAGCATTCATGTCTAGAACATATTGCAATAATGATTAGTGGAAGCAGCACTTTCATTGCCTCACATCAACCTTAATATTGTAAGAACAACGTTTTTCTTGTGTGCATACACAAATTATGGAGGCATTGGATAGCAAAAGTGGATCAGTGACTGCTCTTATCTACTATAAAAGGACTGCTTTATAGTGGATACTGTAACATCCCGTTTCCAGAGAACGGGTCGGACCTGAGAAACGGGTCCAAGTGTGGTAAATCGAGGCATCTCATG